>JAMKCH010009602.1:0-44688 GCA_023653785.1 Ophioderma brevispina | reverse complement strand
TTTTTTCTTGATTTTTATTAAATTTAGCAAGTGTAGTTCAGTATTAATGTGACAATTTGGATTAGTAGTCACAACTAAAAGAGATTTAGGTTAAGTTTCACTCATACTCACTGTTTTTGAGGCAGTTACAGCATGTAAACAAACCAACTTATGGGCCATGTGGACATGTGTGTTGTGCTTTTCAATACCCTGTCTTCCATGGGTGACAGTAGGAACCCATGGATTCGATCCATGTAATCACCTCCTATATCCCCGACCATGATTACAATAGAGTACTTCCAATTTACTAATAAACCGTCATAAAAACACCATAGAAATCATATACAGATTTTTATAGAGACTTCAATAATACTTCCTTAATAATCATCACTAGCCTGCCAGATCGGCAAGGTGTTTGTGATGGGCATAGGCACTGCACCTGTCAATCAAGGGTTACAATCAAATTGGGTGCACTTGATAAGGTCCTATATTGATTTAAGAGCCTTTGAGGTTCCCCATTGCATTGTGCCGCCATGAGGCCTCCAAATTCCCGACTTTTTCATAAATGTTGGGTGAAAAGTGCCGTCGGAAGGCGGTTTTTCATTATTTTTGGGGGGATGAAAATGATGTCCTAGGATAGCTGGAGGCCCAGACAACCTTTCTTGGTCAAATCCCAAGAGTGGAAATTACTCTTGGGAGTTTTTTCCCATGCGTGAGAGTGAACATTCAAGAGTGAATCACTCGGGAGCTCGGGTTATCGGAAATGCTGAATAAAAAAGTTCATCAAGGTAGAAGTCCCTTTTAGTTTTACTAACTTCATCCCTACATCCATCCAATCCATGAGATCCTACATTGTAAATTGACAACATCGTCAGCAAACACCTTTTGCCTGTCAAATTGCAATTTTGAATGTGAAGGTTTGGCCAAGCCAAGGTTTGGCCAAGTTGGGCTTGTTGGGTGACAGGTTCCCTCTAGCACTTGCAGCAGCATTTAGACCAAAGCATTCTAGCCAGAATTCTGGCTAGAATGCTTTGTTTAGACTTTAGTCTTCATTTTTACCAGTAACCAGAAATGCATGCAATCTAAATGTGCAATCATTACATCTGCAATGACAGCGGATTATTATTATGTGAATATGCATGTTTTACCTAAAAACAATCAATTTAATCTTGTATTTTATCGAGCATGTCGAGGTCCGTCGCGAGGGTTCAACTTCGCTCCCATTCCCAGACCATACCCGGAGCGAAGCATAGATGCTGAGCAGAGACCTGATGAAGAAGAGTGAGAAGTCTGAGTTGACGAAATTAGTTAGAGGACGGGTCGGGTCCCATCATTTCTATCAAATGTCAATTTGAAATCCAAACAATCCTTACCTTGCAGCGCGCAATTTATCAACCGACAGACAAAACCTTGTGAGATCGTATTAAATTCGCAGATACGCTAAAATATTTCGATGAGTTCTACCTATTCTACCCGTCCAGCTACCCTTTGTTGTCAAATTGAACATCGCCGAGCAAAGCAAGTAATTGTAGATTACTATTTGACCATTTATTAACTTATGTACACAATGCTAATTTGAATTTTTGAATTTCTCTTATGTAAATCAATTATATTTATGGGTTACAAAAGTTAATAATGTATTTTTTATAACAGTTGACTGATTAGCAATTAAAAATTCAAAATTTTAATGGGTTATAAAATACACACAGGGCATAGAGGATGCTGGTCGATTGATACGTGATCCCCGTATTGCATTTTCTTATTATATAACACGCCTGATTCATTTGTGCCCGGCCAGATTTTTTAAAAATATTTTGCTATGTAATCATGTGCCATTGATATAAATTATTTTAACACCCAAAACTTCAACATTGCATTTAGAAAAATAAAAATTGTAACTGTAAATCTTTCATAAAGGATTCCCGGGCCACAATCACTTGTTTTAATTGGGAAGCCTGACGTCACATTGTGTCATGTATTTCATTTTGTATTCTTTCGCCAGCCGCATGAAGAGTTACATTGTTTATTTGCACTTATGCAATGTTTAATTGATTGAAACAGCACGCAATTGGGATGGCAACAGTAGCCAGACCCCACTTTCCGTTCCGGCGTGAAGAAAAACCCCCCCCCTCCCCTCCCCCGACCCTAAGTTAAAATTTGAGATTTTTGTACCAAAATTGTGGCGATTTTGACCCCCCCCCGCCGCGCCGCCACTGCTACCAACAGCGACCAACCCCTCATCAGTGATCTTTTGCACTGCCATGACACACTTTGCCACATATAGGCCTACAGCGATGTGCCGATACAAAACTTCGGAGCCGAGAAGGGAACCCACCCTTCCTTTAGGCCCTATGGGTATACGTTTCTGCATTTTATCTTATTTTTAAAAAGGACAACAATTTCCCCCAAATTTACCTGTGGTGCTTTAACAGATGACAGGCCTAACCGTCAGCCCCGCCCCCCCGAACCTTTCCCCCCTGGACTGAACTTTTGTGGTCAAGGACCCAGCTTCGCCCCCTTTAGAAAATGCCTCGGCACCACCTTCCTTCTGTCTCCCCCCCCCCTTGCAAATGTCTGTTTCACCACTGTTTAAAGCATAATTGTCATGCGCGGATAAACCTTTCACAGAGCCCTGGCCAGGACAAACTTTTGCAGTTCGCCGATGCTGAGTAAAGCCTAAAAAAAGTACCTAAATTTTGGCATTAAAAAAAGGAAAGGTTTGTGGCGAGACTGGAAATTAAATTAATTTTTCACATCCACTTTAATTCCATATATGGATAAATATTTTAATATTGTAAATGTCTAAGTATCCCCCGGGAAGAGTAAGCCCTTAACCTTAAGATTAAGTTTATAATGTAGAGCCCCTTGATTATGTAATTCAATGGGTGTGCAAGCGGTGGGCCATCTTAAAGGCGTAATTTCCGTTAGATTACCGTTGATGAATTGGATCAGGTTTTTAAAACCTGAATAACTGGACCCCCTTCTTCGAGATTTGAGAAGAACCGGAAAAATTGGTGCCGGCACTGGGTGCTTCACCAGGTGCAGGTGCAGGGGTCCTACCCTGAATTTCCGATCCCCTGAGTGTCCTAATTAGTTTTAGATACCTAATTCTCGCCATGTTAAGCATCTCCATATTTTGAGAACCCCGAGACTTCTGTAAATCTGATTTAATTACTGTTTGCGATGGTGGATAAGTAATAAAATAAAAGGATGGACATAAATGAATGCTGGTTGAGTATAAAACCGTGCTACCGCCTGTTGAAATTATCTCTTTCACGATAAACTCCGTGGGTTCCATCCCCACAAACGGACCTAAAGGTATACCTTATCTAATTACCTACCAGTGCCTGCATATATAGTGGCCTATTTGAATATACCGCTCAAAAGCGGGTGCTAGCACGGCCATTCCACTGACAAGTGGGTGGCAGCGGTGGGATGGTTTTAAGATAGCAAAGAGACCCTTTACCCCTCGTCTTAACGCAAGCCTTTTTTGTAACACGGTTTACCCCCCCCCCCCGAGAATTTGTTATAAAAGCCCCGATGCCTTATGATTTTGAATCATTGATAGCTATGTCCCTCCTCTTTCCATTGATACCAAAATAAGTACTAACCTCTAGTATGGCGTCCACAAGGACATCATAAAGTCCACGAGTCGGCCAATTAGCATATTTCCACAGAAAATGGCGAAAATTCCTGATTTTTGCGCTAAAATAGTTAGGAATTCGGATTTCCATGCGTTTCAGCTCCTAACTAATGGCAACTGCTTTAGTCGTACAGCTATATAGTTTAGAGTAACTAGATAATCATTTCAAAATGTACTATAAAATATTCTTGAGGGGGGCAACCACCCCCGTACCCTTCTACTTTGACGGCCATACCCTACCCCCGGTGAAGGGGTTGCTACACTTTCACATTTTTTTCGCTAAAATGACCGGAAAGGATGAGCAACGATTTGCCCAAAGCTTTTCCAAGCTTTTTGGCATTTTAGCGCACCGGAGCCAAGTTCAGTAGGGGGAGTGGTAACCACCACCCCCACCCCCTTGGTAACGGGCTGTGGTTGAGAGCAATAAGAACAGATGGGGATCCGCGGTCCAGGGGTGGTGGAGCCGGTGAGTAGGGATCGTGGACATGGCGATTAATAGAGGGGCATTGTGGTTCAGGAACAAGGAAGGAGACGAGAACAAATGTGATTCTAGCACGGAAAGTAGTGCAAGTGAGGATGGGTTTACTACAAGATTCAGACTCAGGTGACACATCAAGGGTGGAAGGGAGATGAGCCGGGGTATTCCAAGGGGTGGAGCAAAGTATTGGTGCCGCAACTGTTGCAGCAAAGGGAAAGTGAGTTAGCAAGGTACCAAATGATAAAGATAAGCGACGTAAAAAGAAAGGGAGTGGGAGAGGAGAGACGACGTAATAGCCTAAAGGGTGCGATTGGAACAATTGGTGAAAAAGGAGAGGGAAAAGTTGAAAAAGTTGGCGGGAATAAAGTGAAGATTGGAAGTCCGGTTGTAGAAATCGGACAGGAAGAAAGCAGAGGTGGCAGTATCATGTTGTTTAAGAATAGGGCCAGGGACTCGGAGGGAGAAGCTCGAAGGCAAAGTCAGTGGTTCATTTTAATGTGCCTCAGCCATGTTTTCCCAACAACACGCTGCTTCAGTGGTTGTGAAACACCATTGATGATGAGGTACAGGGGCCGGGACCGAGAGTATAGGTAGAAATAGAAAGGGTCTCTTTTGATCAACCCAGATGGAAAAACCGGGAAATTTTTTAAAGGGGGAACGAGGCCATATACTGGGCATACCTATCCTTCGAGTCCTTTTGCAGAGCAGAAAGGTCAAGAGGGGGTTCTACGTGCGTGTGTTTTAATAGGGTAGTGGAGGCATATGTCTTGGCCGAGTCCCACTCTACTAGAAAGGTTTGGGAAAATTTCTGTAGAAAACACGTGAGAGAAGTCAGGAAAACACAAGATGAAGTGGTGAAATCCCAATTGAAAGAGTAATACTGAAGCCTGAGCAGTATCACCTCATCTCTGAAGGGCGGCGACCACAGTGTGCATCCTACTAGTGGGGGTAAGAACTTGTACAGGCAGATGAAAAGAGTTACAGAGGGGTTCTACTTTTTTTGGCCCTTACTTTCGACTGCAATTTTTTTTTGACTTTACCTATATTACTTATGTATGTAGTATATCCAATTGTAGGCCCCTGTTAAAAAGTTTTGAAAAATTGGAAATATTGTTTGATCTTGTTGCCATGTTACTGAACAGGCCTCTGATTGGCTCAATACCGGGAACAAACGTAACTGCTTAACGGTAACGTGCATTTACACCATAACTTTGGTATAAGTACATGAGTAAAGTGCGCAGAAAACCATGGATCCCGATTTTTGATATAGTTGCCATGGCAACCAGGATTTTTACCAATCAGGTAACTTTATGACATTGTTCAACAAACTGAAGCCCTAATTCAAATATCCGGCTCCTTGGTTTCACAGCCCTATGGATGCTTGATACCTGTGCCAAATTTCATGTATTTACGACCTTTCGTTTTTTTGAGTTACGACGTTCGTTCCCCTTTTCATTAAAATATCCCGATTTTCACCATTTTGAGATAATACCTTGCAAACAACTATATTTTGGCCCAAAACTTGGAAAATAATTGTCATATTATTTTAAAATCTAAATTATACATTTTTTGGAGAGCATTTTGGTGAAAAAAAGGTGATGACTACTAAGGGTTACATTAATTTTTTAAATAATCGTCGTATAAATATCACTGGGTGAGTGATAATAAAAGAATACCATACGAAAATACTGTCGAGCCTTAAAATTTTCGAGTTGGTTTGATGCATAAAATTAATTTATTTAATGTTTTAATAATTAATTTGAAAAATCTTGTAATATGATGTCATAATAAATAAATTAATATTTGCTTAAAAACCCAGGTGAGGCACTTTTCACATTATTACAAGGCCCAAAAATTCGCAATGATTTACTTTTCACTTTTGAGCAAGATTAAGTCATAAATGAGCACATAAATATTATAAATTATCTAATTAATACAATATGGGATAACCTGGTTTGTGTGGGCATACTGGTGTGGATGTAGTCAATTAGAATTCAAGAGAACCGCGGAGAATGTCCTGGAATTTACTTGAGACCAGGAGATCATACACCTAACTCAAGGTGAAGTGTCTCTGGCTATAGATGGCAGCCCTAGCTGTATCCCGGCAATGTGCTGTGTGGTGGGTGATGGCTATGAACATTCTAGATATGGGAAACATTGGAGCTGAATCCAGCATTATGATGTAATGGACTAATTTTCGCACATGACTCATATAGAGAGGACCAGATCCTTCTAGTATTGTTTTATAGATATATAAGCCCTGGTGAGAGAAGAGGGATTATCACACATCTTACCCAAGTTATTAAGAGAGTTTCTTAAACATCTTGCTCCACGTTATAGGCAGAGTTTCCAATTGACATTTGACAGTCATCATGTCAATGAGTACAGATCCCAGTATAGTGGACATTGTCCATAGTAGTCAGCTCCACAGTGTTCGTCGTCGTCCGATTGTGTAGCCCGGTTCGGTTTTGTATTCCTGTCCTCTGAGCTATCCAAGGATAAACAGCTACAGCACTTTTTGGACTTTATATTAGGGCGACCTCCGAGCTTGGGGAGTCATTAGGAGCTGTTTTCTTCAGTAAAGGAGGACAAGTCGGTCCGTGGACACGTCCCACTATTGGAAATTGGAGTTTACGCTGGAATATTCGACAGGACCCTTTGCAAGTTCGGCATCTTCATTGTAATCTCGCTGCAGACCGAGTCGCGGCACACACCAGGTAGTAAGTTTATTAGAGTTGCATTATTAACAACTTTATTATAGATTGATCTTTGATTATTGATACCTAATCGATGTTTGAATGAGATTGATTTAAAACACAGACAATAAAATAAATACTTACTTTCGTTTCTAAAATTTGTCATCAGTTCACAGTGTATTGTCTATTTATTCAGGAGTTTGAATCCGTAGTTTTGAGGTGGTTTTGGCCCGTTGGTCAAGGTGACCAGCAACACCCTACCAAAGTATACAAAATGGCAATCGAACTTGCGAGATTTGCTAGCTTAAATCGAGCATAAATTTGAACGGAATTCCTATTAACCTCAAATAAAAGTGCAAATGAAAACTGAAGTTGACACTTCTATCATGATATAACTCAATCAAGCTATATACTCATTTTTTTTTCGATTGTGAAACATATGAAGACCCCCCTTAAACTTTGGGGAAGAAAGTACTAAATACGGGTAGGAACTCTGTTCAAGAATTGTGTCCCCTGTAGATGAAGCGAGTCACAGTATCTTAGGGATCGCTTTCTTGACTGAAGGCTGAGGTTAGTTTAGATCTGACGCGACTACAGTTAAAAGGGTGACAAACCGTTGTACAGACCCTTGTCGGCAACTATAGATATGATAAAATGGCCTCTAGGTAAGTATAAAGCTCATAGATCTTTGCAAGTTCGGCATCTTAATTGAATCTCGCTGGCAGCCCGCGTCGCGGTCACCACCAGGTAGTAAGTTTTAGTAGTTCATTAAATTACCAACTTTATTATAGATTGGTCTTTGATTATTGTTACCTAATCGATGTTTAATGAGATTGATTGAAACACAACAATTAAATAATACTTTGTTTTAAAATTTTGTAATCAAGTTTCACAGTGTATTGTCAGTTATTCAGAGTTGGAATCCGTAGTTTTGAGGTTGTTTTGGCCTTGGTCTAGGTTACCGTTAACAAATTGGGGGCTCGAGTCCGGGATATACACTGAAAATACAGTTTAAAATTGAACAAATTTTGATTGTGTGTTTAACTTTGATATCTGTGCTACGATTGTATTTGTGAAGGAAGTCTTTTATTATCACACTATGGCGTTTAAACGAGAAGAGTTTGTCAAAGATGTTTACGTGGGAGAAGTTTTGGATGTTGCTCAAAAAGCCGGACTTATGTATTGGCCACGTATTATGATGGGATGGAAGTCCAGGCATTCCATGAGAAAATTTAATTAAAACCCATAATAACCCGTCTTGTTTGAGTGAAGATATACTAGATGAGATGTTTGGAAAACTAGTGGACATCCAGGATGAGTCAGATATGCTCTGAAAATGAACAGATGGAATCAAATGCAAATAGAAATGGCCAAAAATTAGAAATGCAAGAGAAAGAAGACCAACAAGAAAAGGAAAGGCGACAATTCAAATTAGAAAGGAAAACTTGAATTAGAAAAGGCTCTGAAACAACAAAGAACCTATATGCAATTGAAATTGGAACAAAAAGAAAAAGATGACAGATTAAAATTGGGCACAAAAGGAAAAAGAAGACAGATTACAAATGGAGGAAAGAATTAAGTTGGCATACGAATTGAGCCAAAACAAAATAGAACAAGAAAAGTTAGAAAAGGCACATCAGGCTCCTCCTCACATCAGGTTTTGATGCCACCAGAAACATCAAATTAGTTTCCAACATTTAGGAAACAGAATTTGACAAGTATTTATTTTGGCACTTCGAGAATTTGCCGCAAGATGAAGTGGCTAAAGAGCAATGGACAAACATTGCTTCAGACGGTGTTGATTGGGAAAGCTAGAGAGATCTCTTACTCATACCCCGATCAAGTGATCAGTGCGTGATTATGAAGTAGTAAAGCAGTCTATTCTTTAGGCCTATGAATTAGTGCCTGAGGCGTAAAGGCAAAATTTTCGGGTGCGAAAAAACTTGCAGATCAAACTCAATGTTTGAGTTTGCTAGAGTTCAGGGAACACATGCTGGATAGGTGGCTCACTTTCAAGAAGTGAAACAAGACTTCTCAACTTATGCAGTTGGTTTTAATTGAGCCATTCACGCAGTTCATTCATGCCGACATTAAAACTCATTTGGAGATGAACGCGATATCCAAAATTTTGGAAAAATGCGCCAACAATAGCAGCTGATTACGCCCTCACACACAAATTGAGTTCCGCAATATATACGGGTGGCCTAATAAGGAGGTACGGGGCATCCCTCCAACCAGAACCGCAGAGCCAGCACCACAGAGCCCCGAGAGGCACTTGAAATTCAGCACCGCAGAGGAGCCAGCACCACAAAGCCACGAGAGGCACTTGAATTCAGCACCGCAGAGCCAGCACCACAGAGCAACGAGATCCGTGAAATTCCCGCACCACGGGCCGCCCGGTGTTTAATAATATTGATGAATTTGAATACTGTAACATTTTTGTTTTATAAACACAACACTGGCTCTGTGGTGCTGGTTTATTATTATGAGACTGGCTCGTGGTAACTGGTTTTATATACTACTGGCTCTGTGGTGCTGGTTTTATGAGACTGGCTCTATGGGGCTGGTTTTATAACACTGGCGCTGTGGTGCTGGGTTTTATGATACTGGCTCTGTGGTGCTTGTTTTATGAGACTGGCTCTATGGGGCTTGATTTTATAATACTGGGCTTCACCATGTGGTGCTGGTTTTATGAGACTGGCTCGATTGTGGCTGGTTTTATGAGACTTGGCTCTATGGTGCTGGTTTTATAACACTGGCTCTGGGGTGCTGGTTTTATGATACTGGCTCTGTGGTGCTGTTTTATGAGAATGGCTCTGTGTGCTGTTTTATTAGACCCTGGCTCTATGGTGCTGGTTTGAAGAGACTGGCTCTATGGGTGACTGTTTTGTATAACACTGTCTCTGTGGTGCTGTGTTTATGATACTGGCTCTGTGGTGCTTGTTTTATGAGACTGGCTCTGGGGTGCTGGTTTTAAAACTATGTTCTGGTGAACACTTCATCCCCGTATGTTAAATATAATACCAATATCAAAAATCGGAACATGTACCTTAAAATAATTACTCTCTTTGTATAGCCTACATCTAAACCCATCAAAATGAGATAAGAGTAAAATCCATGATCTTCCAGTGGTTCAGTCACTGGTTCAAACCCTGGTTTCATCAAGTGGCTCGGTACGTTGTTGGATTATAGTGGACCATCATCCAGTATTAGACAGTATCTTCTTTGTTAAAAAGCACATGGACAGCTTTCAGTCTTATATAGCCATACCACCATACAGAGCCTGTCTTATAAAACCAGCACAAAACAGAGGCCAGCTTATAAAACCAGCACACAGAGCCAGTCCTCTTAAAAAAACCACAACCATAGAGCTAGTCATATAAAACGCAGCACCACAGAGCCTTTTATAAAACCATCACCACAGAGCCATCTCTTAAAACCAGCACCATAGAGCTTTCTTATAAAACCAGCACCACAGATAGCGTTCTTTATAAAACCAGCACCACAGTGCCGGTCGTCTTAAAACCAGCACCATAAAGCTAGTCTTATAAAACCAGCACCACAGAGCCGGTCTTAATAAAACCAGCACCACAGACCAAGTCTCTTAAAACACGGCACCATATAGCTAGTCTTATAAACCAGCACCACAGAGCAGGTCTTATAAAACCAGCACACCAGAGCCCATTCTTATAAAACCATCACCACAGAGCCAGGTGTTGGGGACGCACCATTAGACTTCAGTGGTGGGGTGAGCATGAAGTATTTTTGCACTTTCGAGAATATTGCCGAAAGCATGAAGTGGCCTAAAGAGCAATGGACCAACATTGCTTCAACTGTGTTATTGGGAAAGCTAGCGAGATCTACTCATCCCTATCAATGATCAGTGCAGTGATTATGAAGTAGTAGGAAAGCAGTCTATTTAAGGCCTATGAATTAGTGCCTGAGCGTTATAGGCAAAAAAATTCGGAGTGCCGAAAAACAACTTGCAGATCAAACTCATGTTGAGTTGCTAGAGTCAGGAACCAAATGCGGATAGGGGCTCACTGCCAAGGAAGTGACAACAAGAATTCAATCAACTTAGGCAGTTAGTTTTCATGAGCAATTCAAGCAGTGCATTCATGCGACATTTTAAAACTCATTTGGAGAAACGCGATATCAAAGATTGAAAAATGGCAGCAGACAATAGCCAGATGATTACGCCCTCACACACACATTTGAGTTTCCAGCAATAGTTACGGGTGGGCCTAATAGGAGGTCGCGCATTCCCTCCAACCAGCACCCAGAGCCAGCACCACAAAGCCACGAGAGGCACTTGAAAATCAGCACCGCAGAGCCAGCACCCACAGAGCAACGAGAGGCACTTGAAATTCAGCACCGCAGAGACAGCACCACAGAGCCACGAGAGGCACCTTGAAAGTCAGCCACCACAGGGCCGCCCGGTGTTTTATAAATAGATGAATTTGATACCGTAACATTTTTGTTTTATAAACACTGGCTCTGTGGTTGCTGGTTTTTATTATGAGGCTCTGTGGTACTGGGTTTTATAATGACGGCTCTGTTGGGTGGTTTATGAGATGGCTCTATGGTGCTGCGTTTTATAACACGGCTCGGTGTGCTGGATTTTATGATTACTGGCTTGATGGTGCTTGTTTTTATGAGACGGCTTCTATGGTGTGATTTATAAGAATCGGCTCTCTGTGTTGCTGGTTTTATGAGACTGGCTCTATGGTGCTGGTTTTATGAGACTTGGCTCTATGGTGCGGTTTATAACAGGCTTGTGGTGCTGGTTTATGATACTGGCTCGGGTGCTTGTTTTATGAGACTGTCTCTGTGGTGCTGGTTTTAGAAGACTGGCTAATGGTGCCTGGTTTGTTTTATGAGAATGGCTCTATGGTGCTGGTTTGAAAAACGGGATCTGTGGTGCTGGTTTTATGATACGGCTTCGTGTGCTTGTTTTATAAGACTGGATCTGTTGTGCTGGTTTAATAACTATTTCGGCGGTGACACTTCATCGTATGTATAAATAATACCAATATCAAAAATCGGAACATGTACCCTTTTAAACGAACTTACTCTCTTTGTAAGACCTACATTCTAAAACCATCAAAATGAGATAAGAGTAAAATCCAGACTCTTCCAGTGGTTCAATCACTGGGTTCAACCCTGGTTCCTCAAGTGGCTCGGTCTTGGGATTAGATGGACCATCATCCAGTATTAAACAGATCTTTGTTTAAAAAGCATCAATGGGACAGATTTCGTCTATATAGCCAGCACCACAGAGCAGGTCTTATAAAACCAGCACCACCGAGCCTGTCTTATAAAACCAGCACCAACGAGCCAGTCGCTAAACCAGCACCAAAGAGCTAGTCTTATAAAACCAGCACACAGAGCCTTTCTTATAAAACCAGCACCCAAGAGCCAGTCTCTTAAAACCAGCACCATAGAGGCTAGTCTTATAAACCCAGCCCACAGAGCCGTCTTATAAAAACCAGCACCACAGAGCAGGTCTCTTAAAACCAACACCATAGAGCTAGTCTTATAAAACCAGCACCACAGAGCCGGTCGTATAAAACCAGCACCACAGAGCCCGTCTCATAAAACCGACACCAGAGAGCTAGTCTTATAAAACCAGCACCACAGAGCAGGTCTTATAAAACCAGCACCACAGAGCAGGTCTTATAAAACCAGCACCACAGAGCCAGTGTTAGGGACGCACCATTAGACTTCAAGGGGGGGGGGAGCACGGAAGTTTTTGAAAAAAAAAACTTGACCATATTTGAGCAAAAAAAAAAAACTTGACGCACTTGATGAGGTAAAAAAAAAAACTTGGCCCACCAAACTTGATTGCAGAAAACAGGAAGTTGTTATAAAAAAAAACTTGCGACAAAGGCGGCGAAAAAAAAAACAAACTTGACACGGCCTAAACTTCTGCTTCCCACCGTGGAAGTCTCATCGCGGGTAACAACATGTTATGTTGCACGAAAGCCACGGATTAATCGAATATTATAAAACACCGGGCGGCCCTGTGGTCTATGAATTTCAAGTGCCTCTCGTGGGTCTTGGGCTGGCTTGCGGTTGCTGATCGGAGGGATGCATTACTGCTTAATAAGTCCAGTCAGGAATTACAAGAGTTTTAATGCAAATACCTATAGGCCTTACCAAAACAAAGTAGATCATTCAAAGTCAGGGTTTTTATAAAAAAACCGCTAAGTTAGGTTGCCTCCAGTCAGGGAATAAGGGTCCTTCTACTGCCAACCAATAGTCAGGGAATGGTTGTAAGTAGATTGTAACTTGCACATATTGCAAGGATTCAGGTAATGTTATGGCAGCTGTTGGAAGGGATGGGGAAAGCAGAGGCCATGAAGCAGAAGTCTGCTCTCACACGTTGTGCTGTGTCCCTTAGAACACAAGTTAGTTCCCAGGCTATTAAACAGAAAAATGCTGAGTCTCTGAGAAAGGTAGGGAAGACTTTGAACCATTT
Organism: Ophioderma brevispina; assembly: GCA_023653785.1. Lineage (NCBI taxonomy): Eukaryota > Metazoa > Echinodermata > Ophiuroidea > Amphilepidida > Ophiodermatidae > Ophioderma > Ophioderma brevispina. Next base: position 31,411 of record JAMKCH010009602.1, on the reverse strand, counting down.
GTTTAGGAGGGTTCAGTGTCGCTTTATGGTGACAAAGTTGGATCCAAAACCTAGAAAGATCATGCTTGACACATGTCTTGTGCCCGTCAGTATAATTTTGGTGAGGGGTCCTTGCCCTTTGTGAAGTTAGGCAACAGGGAGAGAATGCTTGATCCAAGGTATAGGGATGGATGTTATTAGTGTCCTCTTCACAAGGTATGAATTTGAAGTCGCTTTGGTCTCAGGTACAGTAATAGTGCAGTAAGGCCTGAATCCAGTCAAAGGATTTGTGTTCAAGGTTATTAGGGAATCATTGATTTGGCAGGCGGCGGAAGTACCTCCCGCGAACCCAATTGTTACCACAAATCCATGCACCGAAAAGAGATAGTGAGGATAAGAATAGTACAGTTGATCCAGCCTGTGCAGTTACTGGAGTATGGCTAGAAAAGCCATGCTTGAAGCAAATAGTGATAGGATAGGAGGAAGACCTTGTCCCAAATTTTGATTAGAGGACACGTTCATGACAACATTAGATGAACCAGGTAACTTCCCTTTCAGGGGAGGGAGATAGGTTCTCATAACAAGAGTTTAGGCACGAGTCTGAACATGGTGCCATAGTGGGGCTAATGAGGATGATCCCTTAAGGCAAAATGTAAAGTTAGTTCTTGAATAGGGAGACACCTGGATCCTGTACTACAAGAATCTTTAGGCAAAGGGCCGTAACCCTGCAGGAGTCTGAAAGACGTTCCTGTGTGGTTTTACAAACACAATGGTGTGCTGATGAGGAAATGGAGGCCACTTGATGCTCCTGCAAATGATGAGTGGAAAGGTGTTTCATAAGGTAGTTGTTCCAAAGGGTCTTATTTTTTTATTTTCATAGGGAGGGTCATCAGCATTGCCCTATGATAGCTTCCTATGGCAGGAATTTGGGAGTTCAAGACGACACATGATAGGATTTTGGTGGCCTACACTTCGAAAAGATGTGTCGAATATGTGGTCTTGTATTCTTGTCAAGTCGTTGGCCAGACTAATCAGAAAATCCCGCGCCCGCTCCTCTGAAAACGATTACCGCGTTCGGAGGAGAAGCCATTTTGAGGGGTCATAGTTGACTGTGGAGGGACCTCTCCCTAGGAATTAAGTCGTTGGTAATCAGTATACTTTAACTTTTTTTTTTTTAATGTTGTGCCTCTACCAGGTTTCTGAAGCCATACCATTAAGGAATATGAGGCTTAAAACTGTAGTGAAGGCTGACCAAGTTCTCACTCTTGTAGGGCCTACTCTTTAAGTTGTCAATGCAGTCAGATCAGGGGTCAAATTTAAATCTGGCCTATTTCAACAAGTGATGTATGAGTTGGGGATTAGAACAGTATTGTCCGTGCCTAACAGCCGATGTTCCCAAGGAGCTTTCGAGAGATTCCATCAAACTTGAAAGAATATGTTAGGATTACGGTTTGGAATTTGGGAAGGACTGGGACGAGGGAGTTCACTTGTTATTGATTGCTGCAAGGAAGGAAGAGTTCACAATACACCCTGGTTTCAGTCCCTTGAGTTAGTCTTTTGGGCGACACAGTGCGCCGGTTCCCTTGAAAACTCCAAAGGAGAAAGAAATGGCTGAATGATTTGTGAAAACTGACACAACCTTTTTGACTATGTTTCCAAATTCGTATAGGCTCAATAGGGCACATGAAATCGCCAGGGAGAATTTGAAGCAAGCCCAGAGACAAAATGAAGAAGTGGTATGACCAAGATACCAAGAGTAGGGTCTTTAGGCCAGGAGACCGATTGTGTGTATTGTTTCCAATACCTGGACACACCACGCAGGGCCAGTTACCATGGTCCCTATACAGTAGAGTCAAAGGTAAATGAGTTGACTACATAGTCAAAAACGCCAGATAGGCGTAAGAGTAGGCAATGGTGCCATGTAAATATGTTGGGAAGGCGTATGTAGGAGAAAGATGAGCATTGCAAAACCAGTGTACTCTGTAAGTCATACTGAGGAAAGAAACAGGAGGACAATCATGAAAAAAGGATGACAAAGACAGCCAGAGGACCGATCCAATCAGTTGCCAAAACTTTTCAGATGTGCTCCAATTGATATTGGATACAAAACTGGCAATCGTTCAGAAAATCAACGGGTGAAATCAAGCAGTTGATTCAGGAATTTGAAGATATTTGTCTGCTTGTCCCTGGCATGAGAACCACTGCTGCTTATCATGATGTTGATGTGGGGGATTGTGCACCAATAAAACAACACCCTTACAGAGTAAAATCCTATAAAGAAAGAACATCTCAACAAAGAGATTAGTAGTACAGTTGGAAAATCAAATATGAAGCAGCAAAAGTGAACGGAGTTCCCCATGTATTTGGTTACCAAAAACCTGATGGTTTCCCTGAGGTTTGTGGACAGATTGTCAGAAGGGTGTTTAAAATCATGTTCAAAGACTGATTCATTTCCAATACCTCGTTATTGCTGATCCCATCGCAGTGACAAAAGTGGCAATTCAAAGTTACGTCAGCAAGTTTGACCTTTGAAAGGGGTATTGGCAGAGTTCCCCTTACTGATAGTGCAAAAGAAATTTCAGCATTTTGCACCCCGGATGGGCCTTTTCAAGTATCGTGTTATGCCTTTCGGTTTGAAAAACGCACCGGCAACCTTTCAAAGAATGGTAAATCATTATCGTTGCTGACATAGAAGGCTGTGAAGCGTATGTTGATGATTTGATTGTGTACAGTCAAGCTTGGGAACAGCACATTGGGCAGCACCATCGTTGTTTCAGAAGTGTCAGAAAACAAACTGACAGTCAATTTTAGTCAAGAGTGAGTTTTTGCCATGCCAATGTCACTTATTTAGGCCATGTAGTAGGTCAAGGCAAGGGTTCAAGCCTGTCAAGGCTTGAAAGGTGAAGCAATTGAGAAGTTCCCCCACACCTAGTACACAGGAAAGAACTTCAGAGATTCTTAGGTATGGTGGAGTATTACAGAACAGTTTTGTCAAACTTTTCGGATATTGCCAGTCCTTTGACAAATATGCCAGCCAAAAACTGTCAATTTGTTTGGTCGCAGGAATGTGAAATAGTTTCCAGAAATCAAAGCCATACTGATTAGTGAACCAGGCATGATTGCACAGACTTCAGAACCAATTCAATGTTGGCCATAGATTGCCAGTATGACATAGGGTGTGGTGGAGGTCTTATGACAAGAAGGAGAAGACGGAATAGACACCCTATTTCGTATTTCTCCAAGAAGTTTCACAAGCACCAAAGAAAATTACTCCACTATTGAGAAGGAGTGTCTTGCTCTGATTTTGGCATAGGGCCTTTTGATGTATATTGGGCACACAGTGCACCCAGTGCTGTTTTCACAGATCACAACCCCCTCACCTTCATTCACGGATGAAAAAACAAGAAGCCAGAGGATGGTGAGGTGGAGTTTGAACTTGCAAGAGTACAACCTAGACATAAGACACATCAAAGGCATAGATAATGTGATGGCTGACGCCTTATCCAGAATAGTGAGTTAGTCAGAAAACAAGTAAAAGCTTTTAAAAGGGAAGTGTAACATGTGATTAAGTTATGGATATGAAGTTTTAAAAAAATTTTTTAAAGAGCTTAAAAGGTACTGAAAGTTTGCTTTTCAATAAAACTTTCTTTCTTTAAGGGGGCTTAAGGGGGAGGGTGTTACAGGCCCAAAGAGGATTAGCAATGATTATTTCACTTTGGAGAAGATTAAGTCATAAATTAAGCACATAAAAATATTATAAATTAGTATAAGTAAACAATATGGGATAACTGGTTTTTGTGTGCATAACGGGTGGTATGTAGCAATTAGAATGCAAGAGAACCGCGGAGAATGTTATGGAATTTACTTGAGACTAAGGGGAGACAGACTAGCCTAAAACCTCACCAACAAAAGGTGAATGTGGTCTGGCTACATAGATGGCGCCCTCCTGTATCTACAGGCACAGTGCTGTGTGTGGGTGGATGGCTATGAACATTCTAATTTGGGAAAGTGGAGGTGAATTCAGAATTATGATGTAATGGACTATTTGGGGTTGTTTTTTGCACTATATTTAGCCACATGGACTCATTATAGAGAGACCAGTCATTCTGTATGGTTTGAGATGATATATTAAAAGCCCTGGTGAGAGAGAGATGAGGGGAGTATCACAACATCTTACTCAAGTTATTAAGAGGTTTCTTAACATCTTGCTCCAAAGTTATTAGTAGAGTTCCAAGTTGACAGTGACAGTCACCATAGTCAATGAGTACAGAGTCTCCATATAGTGGACATTGTAGTATCGGCTCCAGCAGTTTCGTCCGATTGGGTAGCCGGGTTCGGTTTTTTGTAATCCGTGGCCTCTGAGTTATCCAAGGGTAAACAAGCTACAGCACTTTTGGGACTATTATATTTAGTCGACCTCCGAGCTGCGGGAGTAGTCCTTAGGAGCTGGTGTTCTTCAGTAAGGACAAGTCGGTCCGCTGGACACGTCCCACTATTGAATTGGGGTTTTGCGCTGGAATATTCGCCAGGACTCTTTGCAATTTCGGCATCTTAATTTGTAATCTCGATGCAGCCCGCGTCGCTGGCACACACCAGGTAGTAAGTTCTTGTCGTCATTAATTAAATCAACTTTATTATAGATGATCTTTGATATTGATAACTAATCGATGTTGAATGAGATTGATTTAAAACACAATTTTAATATTAAAATAAATACTTCGTGCTAAAATTTGTAATCAAGTCACAGGTGTGTCTAGTATTCAGGAGTTTGAATCGTAGTTTTGAGGTTGGTTTGGCCTTGGTCAAGGTGACCGTTAACAAACAGACAAATGTATACAAAAATGCATCGAACGTGCTGAGACTTGCTTGCTAAATCGAGCATAAAATTTGAACGGAAGTCCTCTTTACCTCAAACAAAAAGCAAATGGAAAAAGGAAGTGGACACTTTCCTATCATGATTTAATCTCAATCAAGCTAGTAGCTCCACTTTTTTCGATGTGAAAACATAGACCCCCCTTAAGACTTTGGGGAAGGACATTACTAGAAGTACGGGTAGGAAACTAGGTTCAGAACTTGGGTGTCACTGTAGATGAAGCGAGTCACAGTATCTTAGGGATCGATTCTTGACGAAGGCCTGAGGTTAGTTTAGATCTGACGCGACTACAGTTAAAATGTGTGGGACACCGTTGTACTCCTGTAGGACTAAGATAATTGATTAAAATAGGCCTCTAGGGTTTAGTATGATGCTGCTGATATGAGGGTTTAGTCCGAACATGAAGTAATTAGTAGGCCGTGTACAGATATGTGGGGCCTGGTGGTATGGGTTGTTGGGCCAATTAGGTTTCATTGGTTGAAATGCTTATGTGTTGCGAGGTCTGTGTTAAAAACGGTCTTGACACTGTTCCAGTGAGACTTGTGAATCTTGGGCCGAGGATAAGATGTTAAAGCGGGGGGGGGGGAAACGGTGCTAGATTGATTCCGATGACGAAATAGTAATACAGGAGGCTAAGGGTGGTAACGGTGCAAGAGGGGTCCCCACGGGAAGGTCCACAACACCTTCGTGAGTTGGTAGAGAATTGTACCGCGGGGGTTTGGGGGGGAGTAGGAGAAGAATCAGGATGGTTATCAACTTGTTAATAGAATATCAAGAAGGCGTTTCAACTGGTGAGTTTAATATAGGAAGAACGAAGTTGGTCAAAGCATACACTGTTAAAATAAGCTGTAAAAAAAAAAAAGGGAGTGACTGGCAGCTGGGGCCTACAACGGAGAACGTAAAATAATGGAGCACGTAAAAATCGGGGGAAACCACGCACGGGAAACGTAAAATAACGGCGTACGTCACTACGTCGTAAATCTCAGCTTCAACTTATTGTTGGTTTTTTGACTTGTTAAACAATTTAGAATTAAAACGTATTTACAATCCTCGACCAAATTTAACGTGTAGCTCTGGCTCTACAAACGTTTGTATTTACGTACCACGTGGTTGTAAAACAAGTTATATTTCAGGCAACAATTTGAGAAAAAAGGCAATAAACAAAGGGAAAAAAAAAATGAAGAAATGAAAATATTAAACCAGGTATACACTTTGTTGTATATGGTAATGTACACATTTAATGTTACCAATACCTACTCAATCATATGAGTAAAGAGTCTCCATATAGTGGAATTTGTCATAGTAGTCAGCTCCAGCCAAGTTTCGTCCGATTGTGTAGCGGGTTCGGTTTTTATCGTGGCCTAGAGTGATCCAGGATTATATAAACAAGTTTACAGCACTTTGGACTTTATATTTAGTCGAACTCCAAGCTTCGGGAGTCATTAGGAAGAGGTTTTCATTCAGTAGGAAGGACAGTCGTCAGTGGACCACGATCCCACTATTGGACAATTGTGGTGTTGGCTGGTGGAATATTCGCCAGGAATTTTTGCAAGTTCGGCATCTTAATTGTAATCTCGCTGCAGCCGCGTCGCGGCACCACACCAGGTAGTAATGTTAGGAGTTCATTTAATTAACAACTTTATTATAGATTGACTTGATTATTGAACCAATCGAGGTTTGAATGAGATGATTTTAAACACAAATTTAAAATAAATACTTCGTTCTAAAATTTGTAATAGGTCACAGTGTATTGTCTAGTATTCAGGAGTCTGAATCCGTAGTTTTAGGTGGTTTTGGCCTGGTCAAGGTGACAGGTAACAAACATTACAAATGTTATACCAAAATCATCACACGTGCGAGACTTGCTTTAATCGAGCATAAAATTTGAAACGGAATGCCTATTGACCTCAAACAAAAAAAGCAAATGAAACTGAAACGTTGACACTTTCCTATCATGATATAATCTTTAAGCAAGCTAGTAGGACCATGTTTTCGATTTGAAAAAATAGACCCCCCTTAAGACTTTGGGGAAGAATTACAGAGTACGGGAGGAAAATCGGTCAGAACTTGGGTGTCACTGTAGATGAAGCGAGTCACAGGATATTGGGATCGATTTCTTGACGAAGGCTGAGGTTAGTTTAGAATCTGACGCGACTGACAGTTAAAATGGGGTGGTGCACCGTTGACCCTGTAGGACTATAGCTATGATAAAATAGGCCCTAGGGTAGTAGAAGCTGCTGATGATATGAGCGGTTCAGCCGACATGACGTATTAGTCGGCCCGTGTTACAGAATTGTGGGGCCTGGTGGTATGGGTTTGTTGGGGCCAATATAGGTTCATTGGTGAAATGGCTTAGGTTGCGCGAGGTCTGTAGTCAAAACCGGTCTGACACTTCTTCCAGTGAGACTTGGTGAATCTGGTCAAGAGGATAAGATTGTAAAGCGGGGAACTGTGCTAGCTTGATTCCGATTGACGAAAATTATATACAGGAGGCTAGGGTGGTAACGATGCATGGAGGGTCCCCAGGAAAGTTCCACAACCACCTTCGTGAGTTGGTAGAGAATTGTACCGCGGGTTTGGGGGTAGAGGAGAAAAATAAGGTTATCAATTGTTAATTAGCATATCAAGATGTGTTTTCAACTGGTGAGTTTGATATAGGAAGAACGAAGTTGGTCAAGCATTACACTGTAAAAAAATAAATCTGTAAAAAAACAGGCTTTGACTTGGCAGTGGGACTCACAACGTGCAAAACGTAAAAAAATGAAAAGGGTCAAAAACTGTTTTAAAAAAGAATTAATAACATAAAAAAAATAAAAGCGTAAAATCTCAGCTTCAAACGTTATTGTTGGTTTTTGACTTGTTTAACCATATTAAGAATTAACAACGTTATTTTTAACCAATCCTCTGACCAAATTTTCACGTTGTAGCTCTGGCATCCTACAAACGTTGTATTACGTTACCCCGTGTTGTAAAAAAGTTATATTTCAGGCAAACAATTTTGAGAAAAAGGCAATAAACAAAGGGAAAACCATGAAGAAATGAAAATCTAAAACCAGTTATACAATTTGGTTTTATCTGGTAATGTACACATTCTAAAGTTACCAATTACTTAATCATCATATGAGCAAACTTAATACATGTACCTGACATAGACTCGAACCACCTAGATAGCACGCATATATTGGCCCTACAATGGTTCCCCATCGGGAATCTTGGCATCGGGAATCACGTGGGCTAATGTATATTGGGCAATGGTTTCCATTGGCAATATGATATCGACTTCATATCGGCATCCTTAATGGTCTAATATTGGCGCCTCATATTGGCAATCTAGTCTGGGCCCAAAACTAAAAACCCAAAAATAGCGTCGCAACAATTTTTTTGGTTGTTTCTTACATCCTGAAGAACCTACTGATTTGCGAAATGAGGGTGACAAAATTGCACCCTTGAGCATTTTTTTAAATATCCAAGATGGCCGGCCACCACATAAAATTCGCAATAACTCAGTTCGGAGCAGCTATAAATATGATTCTAGGGTCTTGTTATGGGTTTTGGTGTCATGAATTCAAATTTGTACTTTTTTAAATACCAAAAGTATTCCCTATACTGAAATCCAAGATTGCCGCCAAGATGGCCGCCACCAACCATATAATTTGCAATAGCTCTGCTTTTAAAGCAGCTATAAGCATGATTCTTGTGTCTGTAGGGGTTTTGGTGTCAATGAATCCAGTTGTACTTCTTTTTAACACTAAAGTCTTCCCTATACCGAAATCCAAGATCGCCGCCAAACGAAATTAGTAATGTCTGAGCTAGCTTTTGAAGCAAATACGATGTAATATTGTGGTGTCTTTCTGTATGTGTATGGGTATCATAACTCGAATTTCAGTTCTTTATACTTAAAGTGAGAGTTGGTAATGGCATACAGGGGAAATCGAGCACAATTTATCCTAATAAGGTTGTCTCAATGTGGCAAAGCATTCAAATATGCATATGATGCAAAAGTTGACAAAAAGTTAGTATTAAGTTAGCCAGACCATAACTGTGAATATAATCAAAATCACTAAATTATAAGTTTGACGTAAGGTAACAAAGCATTCATGTATGGTGATGATGTACATTTGTATCCATACGGTAGTTCGAAGTTGGAAAAGTGTTCAACTATGAAATTACCCAAAAGTCAGTTGTTCATGTCGGGTAGTCTAAAGTAATGGTAATGGCTTCCTTCAGAGAAAACCAGATGTGAATAGCGATTCTACATCAAAGGATTCTAGCATATCTCTGAAGTCTTTGAGGGTCAGAGTCGATATGAAGTACGGTCTTTTTCCGGTCAGAGGTTGAAGTATGTAGGTCAACTCCTTGGCTATGCTGTAGGACGGAGAGCCAAAAGCCGAAACAGACGAAGAATCTAGCGGTGTATGTATAAGACTTTACTAAAAACTCTACGACAACAACTAGTACACTAAAGACCTGTTCCCAAGGAACTCCAACCCTGGCAGTTATCTAATCTATTCCTTGAGGCCCATTGACAAAGTGTACATTGGTGAAACTGGCAGATCTTGTGAAAAAGAGACCGACGAACACCAGAAAGGGACTCAGACAGGCAACACACAAAAATCGGCAATCGCCGAACTGTGTGGAAACGACCAACATACCATTGACTGGGACAAGACTAAATTCGGGACAGGACACTATTGGACGAAAGGAAACTCATCAATCTACCCTACATCAAGTCTACCACTAACAAAATTCAATAGGACAAAGGAGCAGAAATTCTCCTGAATGGGGTAGACTACTCCAAGGATGCCTCTTAACCAATGAACCGGAAACATAATTACTGGGGTATCTTTTCCTCATCTCTATGTTCTCTTCCCTTTGTTTACTGGTGTATAATAAGGGAAAGCTCATGAATGTTGTTTTGCTCTGAGGATGGCATTCGCTAGAGTGTCGAAAGCTTGAGCCTTCCATTGGATCCGCTAGGAAAGATAATTTCTACTTCAAATGAAGATCATGTCACAATAAGTCGATGTCTACTGTGCCCTGGTCTTGAAGAACTTTCACACGGCACAGGAGTTGTTCCGTCTTCTCACTGTTGATTGGTTGGGGTTTGAGTAGTCTATGTCCACCGCTGGCGAAAGGGGGCACTCATTGAGAATGTGATCCGCAGTCTGTGAGGGAGAACAAATGGCAGTTGGAAGTGGTCGCAGACCCCCATTGGTGCATATTGATGTTGAAGCGACCGACTCCTGTGCGATCCGGTTTAAGGTGACCCATCCTTGCGGGGAAGATTGCACAGGTGGTGGTTCTGTCATAGGTGTAATAGTGAGTGGTCTGGTCTTGAGTATCTAGCCCAGGCAGTATTTCATGTCTGTAAGATGATGAATGGGCGCGGGCCCCCCCCCCCCACGGAGAGTTTAGCAGAGTGTCGACAGAATAGTCGACGAGAGCACGTCTCTGTCTGCCGAAGCTGGTGTTGATTCTTGGACAGTGTTATGCAGCTGGTGTTGACAAATGATGTTGATAGCGGCTTGGACTTTGTTTTTACATATTAAGAATGACTTGCTGTGGTGGAAAATGGCAACTCAGGATAAGCTGTGCTGTCTATGGACCTGCTCACGTGACCATTAAAATCTAATTAAAGACACAAAACCCATAATCTTATGTACTTCTGAAGCGAGATAAAGCTAAGCAAAAGTTGTGGCAGCCAATTGTTGCCATTTGGAGCCATCGTGGATTTCGAGATTTATGGAGGCTACGTATTTAAAAGAAGTACAAAATTTGAATTCTTTGACACCAAAAACCTATACAAAGACATAGACTCATCATGTTAATGAGATGTATATAGAAGCTGAGATATTGCTAATTAAATATGTGGTTGCGGCCATCTTGGCGGCCTCTTGGATTCCGGATAGGAAGGACTTTAGTGTTAATAATAAAAGAGGTACAAATTACAATGACCACCAAAAACCCATACAAAGACACAAGAATCATCCTTATAGCTGCTTTAAAAGCTGAGCTATTGCTAATTATATGTGGTGGCGGCCATCTTGGCGGCCATCTTGGATTCCCGTATAGGGAAGACTTTAGTGTTAAAAAGAAGTACAAATATGAATTCATGACACCAAAAACCCATACAAAAGCATAGAATCATCTTTGTATAGCTGCTTTAGAACCTGGGTTATTGCTAATTTTATGTGGTGGCGGCCATCTTGGATTTTTCAAAATGCTCACGGGTGGCAATGTTGGCACCCCGCAGTTTCTCAATCCGTAGGTCTTCAGATTGCAGGAACAGCCAAAAATATGTGTGCGGGCGCTACTTTTGGGTTCAGGTAAACAAAAAAAATGGGGTTTTGAGCCCCAGCACATCGACCAATAGCCAATATAGAGCCAATAATTGGAATAACGTTGGCCCAATATTGGCTTAAGACTAATGTTTTCCTTTAAAAAATAGCGGCGGTGTGAGAAATGCAATAAAACATACAGAAGTAAATACGCTAAAATCTCTCATGGACGATGTGTTTTGTCAGAACACAATATTTCAAAAATATTATTATAGAAAATACCAATTTCAATAAATAAAATAAAATATTTGACTAGCTCAAGCTATTTATTAATTTATTTAAATAAAGCAGGTTGAAAATATATTATCTTGCCAATAAAAAATATGGATATATTCCCAATATTGGTTCAATATGTATACCAAGACTTGGCCCAATTTATAGTGCACATGGCCGGGCCCAATCTTGGCCAATATTTGGCGCGATGAGCAAATAATATGGGACCGATAACTGTAGCCCATACTGGTCCGATATTGAGTATATATTGGGCCTATATTGGCCCAATATATCATGTTATCTGGGAGGGCTGAAAAATTACAAATCCTAAACCTTATCACTTACTCTACATGACTTTAATGATAGGCAAATTGCTAACGTATATGGTGTACGCTTTTCAAATTAAACTAAATATATTACAAAAAGGAGGAATTGAGTTCTACAAGAGTTCTTAAAACTATTTTTAAAATATAGGGAAAATAAGATTTTGCATTTTTTAATGACGTTAATTACGACGTTATTTAACACATTTTATAGGTAAAACGATTTTCATATTCTTACATTAAAAACAAGTAAGTTACAAAAGAACGTAATATTACGGAAAATATATAGTAATGGTCAGCGTATAAATACTACCTTTTTTCGGAATGTGTAGTATTATTTTCTAGCCACTGTTTTTTTACATTTTTTCTGCTTCCAAATTGTAATTTTATGTTAGGTATCGGTAATAAAGCGTGAAGATTATTGAATAATTGTGGTTTACCGTAATTTAAAAGGTAAAGTCTGGTAAAATTAGCAACATTTTTAACAGTGTAGTATAGATGAGTTGACATGTGACGTCCACGCCCGGCAACGAACAAAGCACTGCCTGGCAGTATGCATGAGCATCTGCAGGGCTTGTGCTTTTAAAATTCGCGCTCAATCAGGCGTGATAAGGCTATTGAATGCTGTAACTGTATGGGCATATTCTTCGCACCTCTAACATGTCAGTAGACCAGGTGCTAACTTGTGTTTGTAAACATTGATGTCGCCTCATCTATAGACACAGGGGATGCCCGGCCAATTAGGCAACCCGTGAGACGTTCATCACCTGAGCAGAGGGCAGAAGTCCAGAGAAAAGTACAGGGTTGCTAGACAAAGGTTAATTGCCCCATATCCGACAAGGCCACCGTGGGCAAGTCCAGTGGGTCTTGTGAGTAAACAAATGATGTGTCTAAGCGGCTATGTCTAGATTACAGAAAATTGATTAAATTACAGTCAACTGATGCTGACCCGCTACCTAGCACGTTAATTGAGGACTCTCTAGAATGTCTTTCTGGTTAGCCGCCAGGTATTTTGTCGACTTTGGACCTTGCATCTGGGTACTGACAGGTAGAAATGGATGAAGATTGCTGCCGTAACAAGTCTGCCGGGCCACTGCACAAGCTAACAGAGAAGAGTGCCAAATTTGTGTGGAACGATGCTTGTGGCGATGCCTTTCAGAAGTTGAAAGAAGCACCGTCAGTGCCCCGATTTTGGCCTATCGCCCTGCTGAAGGTCAGTAATACTTGATACAGATGCGAGCAAGTTTGCGATTGGGTTTTATTGTGCGTATGTACAGGAACTAGAAGAGAAGGTAATTGCATACGGAAGCAAATCCTTATCGAGAGCAGAGCGCAATTATTGTGTTACAAGGAGAAGAGTGGTGGCAATGTTTGAGTTCTTGAAAATGTTCAGACACTACTTGGGTTGTAGAAAAGTGAAAGTCCAAACTACTCACAGCTCCCTCAATGTTGTCATATTTTTAGGTAGGAATCCCGGAAGGTCATTGGCTATGTGGTTTGGAAGTTCTGCTCCTTTTACTTGGACCCTTGTAATACCGAACCGGCCTGTTAACGGCAACCAGAATGCCGATGGGTTGTCGCGTAGGCTGTGTCGCAAGGTGATGGCTCAGATGGGGAGGAATTGGTTGCCTCGAGAGGAGGAAGAGGAACGTAGGATTGGGTCGGAATTAACACAGTCACGGTCCGCACCGCGGTGCGCGGACAGATGGTGACATTTAGGTTTCCTGTTTGTGATGCAGGGTGTCAAACCGAGTTAGTGACACACACAACGAAGCTCGGCACAAGGGGAAGAGGGAAGTGTTCAGGAATCAGTTTGTGTTGGATCAGAAGGCCAAGTGGATTTGCATGATTAGAATCAAGTGGATGTTGATGAGGCTGATTGTGAGTCATTGGGGTTTCCCCTGTGCTGGACGAATCTTGGGATATGATAGGAAACAAAGGGGTAATGATTTTCCTACCAGACCGTCGAATGGGGAGAGGGTCCAGACCAAGGTATGTTAGGGTGTCCTTTTATATAGGGTCAGATGATGAAGGGATCTTGCAGACTGTAAAGAGACATGAGAGATTTTCCAGAAAGAAGCGCCCCCACTTTTTGTCCGAAGCCCCAATTTTTTGTATGTTGGGAATCTTACCATGATATTAGATCACACTGAAGTGAATTAGCCGAATACGCCGTCTTTATGTATAAGATGATGATTTAGTAAGTTCTGTCGTGCAACGACAGAAATTCAAAGCAGGTGTTATTGGGGAGACGATTGCGATAGCAGGAGCAAGTTTTCAAAACAAGGTTTTTGCGGTTTTTCTTTTTGTAACTTGTTTGTTCAATAAACACTTCGAAACGTTCTCGTTAGGTGGACTACCGATCCGTGAAAATTGAGAAGAAATTGTATCCTTCAAAAAGATCTCCTCCTGTCACTTGAAGTTCAAGGTGACGAGGATTGCGATTCAGTATATAGGGTTTGAACCCGCATTAGATGATAATTGGCCTGGTGGTGAGGTTTGGGAAGGGGGCGACTGTGAGTTCGTGGATGAAAATAAGGTTTGTTAGGTCCGGCTTTGCTAACGAGGGGGAAGGGTTCGGACGCAGCAGCTGCACTTAAGACTTACTGGAGCCAATGGGATATGCTGTCAGTTATCTAGGGATGGTGTATTTGTAAAGGCGTTGGGAAATGTGAATGATGGTAAGACGGTAAAGTGGGCTAACTGTGGCTCCGCAGAGGGCTATCGGGAAGGGTCTTTGGATGATGTACAATGCCTCTAACTCTGTCTGCTCACCTCGGTCTGAGAAAACATTGCCGAAGGTGCGGGAGAAGTATTATTGGTCGGGGATGATCGAGATGTGTGTCCTATGTTTTCTCCGCTGTGTTCAGTAAGCTCAGAAAAAGGGACCTCCTCGAAAGCATAGTGCACCATTACAACACAGCATCGGTTGGGGCCCATTTGAAAGGGTAGCGATGATATGTTGGGGCCTCTTACTGAAACTGATCGCGGTAAATGCGCTATATTGTTAGTGGTTGGGGGATACTGGAACGAAAATGGGTGGATTTTACGCCATCACAAGAATCAGCAGGCGGACGGTAGCCGAAAAGTTTGTTTGGTCAGAATGATTCGTGTACGTGTAGGTTCGGTGTTCCAGCAGAACTCCATTCAGATCAGGGTCGTAACTTTGAGGCAGTGGTGTTTACAGGAAATAGCAGGCTACTGACTAATATAACTAAGACTCGGACGACGCCCCTATAATCCTAAGAGCGACGGGATGGTAGAAAGGTACAACAAGAGACACCCGCTTTGCCCTAGATACAACCTCAATCAGGACCAACGAGATTGGGATAGGTACCTGCCCGAAAATGTTGGGTTAGTATATCGTTCTATTTGTGCAAGCCTCCACAGGAGAAACTCCAAACAATGATGACTATGGTTGGGAGGTGACTTTCCAGAGATCTAAGTGGTTGGGGGTGTGTCGACTAAAGAGACTGTTCTACAAACTTGCAGAGAAAGTAGGCAACGCATTCGTGCATTCATGAAAGAGCAAGATATGCCCTCAAGCTAATCTGCGGGCCCAGAAACGGAACTATACCGTACCATTCTGGTCCTAGTTCAAAACTAACTGGATAGTTTGTGTGATTGTACAATAAACAGAGGAAGGCGGGGTTGACCAAGAAACTGTCAGAGCCTTGGGAGGGGCTTACCTGATTGTTACTGCTCTGTCTGATCATGTAACATTCGGATAACAGAGATCATCCCGAAGCAAGCCCCAAGAATTCACTCTGACCGCTTAAAGTTGTACGAGGGGCCCGAATTGGTACCATGAAAAATACAAGAGCCAATTGAGGGTTTCAAATCAACGAGTTGTGGGGATGGGGAGACGTCAGGTCCGTGGTTGGTGGGGTGTGGAGATAGAGTTTCGACCGGTGATGGGGTGGGGGAGATTTCGAGCCTGCGCAGTGGGGTGAAGGGGTTCCATCTGGCAGTAAGGGTGATAGGGCTCCGACCAGCAGTATAAGGTCACCGTGACTTCAACTTCGACCATCAGCAAGGTGCGGTGACTTAAGCTTCGGCCAGCGGTCAAGGTGTAATTAAGGGTTTCACAGCATCGGGACCACCAGAAGTTGTGCAAAACTTCACTGGACAGAATGAGACAATCCCAGAAAAACAATTAAGGACAATGATGCGTCCAGCGAAGTTTTCCACGGAGAGGCGACCGAGTTGAGAAAGAGAGCAAGTGAGCCTATAGAATTTGTTACATTGCATGGAGAAATAACAAATTCCTTTAAAAGGAATTGCCCAGTCAATCGTTAATGAATCTTTTTTTTTTTTTTTTTTTTTTTTTTGCAGTGTTTTGAAAATCTTTTGTGACATTGAATTAGGCTTTTTAATTACAGTGGCTGAAAAATACGGTTTGATTTTGTGTAATTAATCTTGACCATATTATGCTCATAGAATTATAATGGAGTAAATGGTTGGTTTGTAGAAATGGTAGATTTTATAATTTGGTTAGTATATGGCAAATATTTGGATAAAATGCAAGGCTGGTTTGCAGAATAGAGAAGCATGATAATGTTTTATAGGGTTTCGCTATCAGTGGTTATTTCTATTTATACGATGTTGTCCCAATGGAATAGATGTATTTATAATTATTATTGTCATATTTTGATACAATGGTTACATCATTAACAAGTATTCATATGGAGTCACTTTGAGGTATTACAGAGTTTTGTTAAACAGTTTAAGAGATACACACGTTGTGGGTGGGGAAAGAATTGGTAGATATTGTTTGAGGAGTTGTAAGTGAAAACGGGTTACCGTGTATTTAACAGGTGTCCGTAATAATGTTAACATGGAAATACGCAATAGTAAAATGTTCATACTGAATAATATAAAAGATATACTTATTATATATACACAAATTGAGTGTAAAAATAAGATACTGTTTTAACAACGAAAGTTCAAAAATTTTGCCTACTTATTCCCAACTTCGTGATCCACTTTAGCTGTGTAGTTTGTAAAAAAGAAGAAAAGGGGGGGGGGGGGGGGGGGGAATTAAAAAAAAGAGAAAAAATCAAAAAAAGAAAAAAACTAAAAAATCAATAAAACTCAAAAACTTAAAAAACATAAACAATAACAAACTAAAAAAAAAATATAAACAAAAATCTACAACTTCTTTTAACCGCTTTCGAACCCTTGCCATGTCGGGGGGAAATATAATGTGCGCGCTTTCCTTTGTAGACCGCTGCGCCACTAAGTGACTTGGTAATACTAATATAATAGTCGTGTATCTGCTCATGTCACAGCGGATGGAGACGACGAGGTCACATGACACGACCATAATAGCCAGAGAAGGAATATTTGCAAATAAAAGCAAGAAGCCAATTTAACTCATACACTATACAATCATGAACTGTGTTTTTTCCTATAGCCTATAACTGATAAAACATCAAATCTCTAAATGGTAATTTCCACCATCAGTGACAAATCATACAGGCCATTTATTTTCCAGCAAATAGCGTACACATCACCACGTTACAAAGTTTTAACCCCCATTTACGAACTGCGACGGACTATTTCCACATGGCCGATTCGTGAACGAAAACAAAACCCTTAGCCTAACTTGCTATCACGTCCCTGTAATACTCCTGTTTGCTTAATGCGCCGTACGTTGAAGGTCAAAAGAACCTATACAGTGTTTTCCACACGCACGCGAAAACTATGAAAGTGTGTTTAAATAAACCCCCCCCCTTTTTGTAAAACACAACGTCTTAAACTTTGGAACTCTTGAGAACACAACACAATTACCTCGCGACTTTTAGCTTGGAACACTTAATACTATACAAATTTAAAATTGTAAACAATAAATACTGGTTTCCAAACAACAGTGCAAAAATTTGGCTACTTATTCCCAACTTCGTGATTCACTTTAGCGTGTAGGTTTTTAAAACAGAAGAAAAAGGGGGGGGGATAAAAAAGAGAAAAATGTGGATTTAATAAAATCGGGGTTGGTACCGGGGCGACTTAGAGTAAATCCCCTTTACCCTTGTATGATGCTAATTGTATTCAAGAGTGATGGGCTAGGTAGCGTGGTTTGTAGTCACTTCACACTTGCTAGCAGCTAAACACACACCTATTTTTTTCTTTTCTCCCGCTACCTTTGGATTTGCTACTTTGTCTGTCCTTACCAGCCCCACCAAGGATGACATTAGAGAATTTTGTTGCTGACTTTGCTAATTCTCAGGCAAAGTTAGTTGATGATAACATAGCGGAGGCTACATTTTAAAATTTGAAGCCTAAAATCAAGTCGGCCTTCAAAAATATGTTGAGGTGGAAAAGAGAGGGGAAATATAAGAATCACGTTTAACTTCAACAAATCTATTTTGGATCATATTAAGCAGCGCAGTTGTGAATGATTCGCATGCTTGTGGAAGCCGAGTTGGTGAAAGCTAGAGAAGCCATTCAACATAGGCAAAAGCTTATCCGATTGGCAGATTCCAGTCCGTTCTGGGTGGGCCAACCGTCGAAGAGTATCGTCGAAGAGTATGAGGCTCACGCTGGCTAACGTCCGACGATGGATAAAAGCATTTCGCGCAGAGGCGGAGAGCCGCAAGGAAGCTTTTACAACCAAAAAAAGCCGGGAATGCTGCCAAAAAATTCAAGAGGAGTTATACCCCGTCGCCGGCCACCATTTTCTGATCCTCACCGCCCTGTTGTTCCTACTTCAGCCTTTTTTTCGTGACAACTTTCTCAAATTCCAGGCAAACGTCTTGCTTTGCTGCGGAATGGAAGGGCCAATTGGCGTAGCGTTAGATCCTGTTGCCACATGAAAGGACGCAAGAAAGCTACCAGTCATTGACCCATCCCAGAACCAGAAAGCAGAGAAATTAGCCAATGTCACCGTAAACCAGGATCAAGTTAACAAAGTGGAGTGTTATGTTTTCATATCCAATTTTCAAGGTTAAGTCCTCAGTTCTTGCGCCCTCTAATTCTTTTACCGAAGATTATTTTGAGTTTGAAGAGGGTTAAGTCTAGTTCCATCAACAAGTTGCAGGTCGTTACGTAAGAATCTTATTTTTGGCGGGCGATTGGGCACTAGTAGTTTTTTGATGATATAATAGAATACGGTTACGTTCTTACCAGTTATTGAAACACCGCCCCGACCCCCCCTGTGGGTGGTGATTGTTTTCTTATAGTAACGCTGTAAATAAAAATGTCGGCTCTCAAGCACAGTGATTTTGTTCAGTCTGCCATTTCAGATTTGATTCGAGTTTAGGCAAGTAGCGTTTATGTCCTATTCAACCTCGTGTGGTGAAGCCATTATCGGTTTCAGTGCAAAGATTCAGGTAAGAAGCGTTTGATTCTAGTTTAAGGATTGTCAATAATTTTGTTGGAGGGATGGAAAAAAGGCCGTGAAGTACGAGGATTTGCGTACAGCTATGTTGTTTTTGGAAAAAGGTCGTGTGGGTCCATGTTCCAATTTGATTTGAATCTGGATACCATCACATCAGTATTCGCCCTATTCATCAACAATATTTATGGTTTCTGCGTTGGGTTTATAAGGGGGGGGTTCTTTCTTTTTCAAGTTCACGTTTTGCCCTTTGGCCTTTTTACAGCCCCGTATGTATTCACTAAAGTTGTTCGCCCTATTGTAAAAAATGGAGAGGCGAAGGTATCAAGATTGTTTGTGTTTCTAGAGGAGGGGCCTTGGTTTCGCTAAAAGTAAACCGTTAGCTTGCCAGCACAGTGTGTTCAAGTTAAGGCCGACCTGATTGATTCTGGTTTTGTTCCAAATATTTCCAAGAGTATTTGGAATCCCGTCTCAGAGACGGAATGGCTTGGATTGTATTTAATCTAGAGCAAGGGAATGATCTGCTGCCTCAGAGGCATTTTAGTATAAAAGATGATATTTGTGATTTACTGAGAGTATCTTGTCGGAGCGTACGACGTTCCAAGTTCCCAGATCAATCTGTGTTAAGGTTAGAAAATTGGCTATCGTATGGCAAGATATCTCAGCTATTTAGCTGGTCGGTTCTTTCTATGAGTAGACCATGACTAAAGCTATGCATGTTCATTGAAACCAGGAAAAGTCTTGGAATTGCTAGTGTTAGGTTCTATGTCTCCTAAGGCTCTAGACGGAGCTTCATTTTTGGTTCAATAATATTGATTTTTTGAAAGCCCCACCTATTCAATTTGTTCCCGGTTGTTCCAAGATCGTCTATTCAGAAGGCCCCCAGTCTTCGGATTTGCCGGTTACATAGTAGATGCGGATAATAATATTAGTCATGGTAATTGGTCAGAGGTAGAGAAAAAGTTTTAGTTCCACGTGGAGGGAATTAAAAGCTGTGGATGGAATTAGTCTTAATTTCGCAGGTTAATTCACTTCAACACGACAGGGTGAAATGGTTTTCTGACAACCAGGCTGTGTTCTTATTGTTAATAATGGGCAGTATGAACGTGGATTTGGCCAGGATATACCCTTTCAATTTGTCGTACTTGCGTACGTCACAATATTTTTCTCGAGCTCGAATGGATTCCCAGATCTCAAAATGAAAGAGCAGATTGTCTTAGGCAAGAGTATCGATCAAGATGATTGGGAGGTTTACCCGTGATTATTTTGTTTTCTCGAAAAACTTGGGGTCCTCATAGCATTGACAGATGGCCAGTTTACTATAACACCAAACGTCCCCAGATTTAATTCCAGGTTTTGGAATCCTGGTGCTGAAGCTATAGACGCTTTCACCGAAAATGGTCAGGGAATAATTGGTTAGTTCCTCCAAGTCACCTTATGCTCGACGTGGTTTGCATATTGTGAATTGCAATGCCGTCAGCACTGTGGTGTGCCCGCTTGGAGATCTGCCCAATTTGGGTAGGGTAGTTCTTTTTCCCGATGGTATTAATCCTAGAAGTGAAGAAATTTCAGAAATATTGAGTTATAGGTCCTGCACCTTGTCTCAAGCAGGAAGACGGTGCATTCTTTGTTTATTGCCAATATTGTGCATAGCACTATTCTCGCAATCAGATTTTAGGAGTGGCTGGAGTTTTTATGCTCTACGCGGACTGCGCCGGTTGAAGTGTATCGTGTACAGTACGCTGGATGCTCACTCTGTGTGAGATTTTGTTCCAAGTTATCATTTCTGGCTGTTGACATTTTTGGTCATTTTTTGATTTGTGAATGTTTTCATGTTTGTATATTAGGCTTTTTCAGAATTGCCTTTATCTTAAGTGTCATGACACTAATTCACACTGTTGTGTATTTTTTGCCTTTAATTACGGTACATCTGAGCATGCAGTTTGCGTCCGGTTTTTTTTGACGCGGCTTTAACTTGTGAGCTAATTTTGTTTTGATACTGTATCATGTGCTATATTGTTGATTCTTAGATCTGTTTTCTTTATTCTACAGCTTATATTCCCAAGCGTGCATGGAAGGAAAGATTAAAGCAGACCGATTTAGTGAAGTTTTGAGCGAGCTTACAAGTCAGTTGCCAGATATTATCTTGAATTCGCGGGCCCCAAGCACTTCTAAACAATACTCGTATGCTTTTGGAAGGTGGCAGAGTTGGGTACTCTTCATTGCCAAAATCGGGTTTTTACCAGTGAATCCGCGTTCTATGTATCGTTATATCTGGTTCACCTGGGCAATTCGGCCATCCTTCTCCTGCGCCTATCACTGCAAGCTATTTCAGCAATTCATGGGGGGCCACAAGTTGGGCTGAATTAGTCGACCCCCAACATCTCAGGACATTGTCAAAACGTGTTGCCGAAGGTTTGAAAGAGGTGTCTAGCCCATCCTAAGATTAAGAAAAGAACCTATTTCCAGCAGAGATTCTTGCTGCTATGGTACCTCAGTATGGCCAAAGTAAACATATTGAAAATTTGGTATTGCAATCCGAACATTGGCTTTGGCTTTATGCATTGCCGGTTTTCTGCGATTCAACGAACTAGCTGGACTCAAGGTTGGTATTTAAAATTTTTTGACACTCATCTCTCTATTGCCATTCCCAGCAGCAAAAATGACAGTTATCACAAGGAATCATGTTTGTCATTGCACGACTCTAGGCTGTGAGACGTGTGCCCAGTTGCCATGTTGGAACTTTATCTTAAGTTAGCTCAGGTCCCATTATCTGATAAGGATTGTTCATTTTCGGCAATCTTCCAAAACTACTAAACATGGGTATATTCTAAGAAAAGGTAACCAACCTATGTCTTATTCCAGAATTAGGGAATTAACTAATTTTAGAAGCACCCAACCCCTGGTGGGAGACGTTTCAAAGTTTGGTCTCCACAGCTCAGTCAGGTGGCGCCTCAGCGGCCAGCCAGAGCAGTATATCAGATCGCTTATTTAAGCGCCAAGGCAGGTGGAGTTCAGGAGTCTCTAAGGAGGAATATGTAATAAGACAGTTTGGTGAGTATGTTTATCGTATCTAAATCACTGGGTATTTAACTAGTCTTTACCCGTTCTGAGTCATTGAGCCATCTCTATGGCAGTTATGGCTGCTCGCATGCTTCTGATACCAAATCATGTTGTGTGTGGAGTTTTTGGTGTTTTGATGGAATACAGTATTTTAAGGGTAAATGTGGATTTAATCGGTTGAGTACCGGGGCGAATTAGAGTAAATCCCAATTTACCCTTGTTATGCTAATTGTATTCAAGAGTGATGGGCTAGGTAGCGGGTTTGTAGGTCACTTCCGCTGCTAGCAGCTTGACACACACAACTATTTTTTTGGCTGAGTGTAGTTGTGGTTTTTCGTTAATTATTCTCTAAGGTGGTTACCGGGGTTGGGTTTTTCTGGGGCCATTAAGTGTTTTTTTGGGTGGGTATAACTATTACTATGCACACCTGAATGCGTGGCTTGCATAGTCAGGTATAAGTTCCCATGCATTTTCCTTAGGGTTTTTGTGTGGGTTTTCGTTAGCTTGGTAGCTACCCAACACGGTAATAGTTGGGATGTAGGGTTGTTAAAGTTGTATTTAAGGGCCTCCAGTCTCTGTTTAGTGTAGGCTAATTTCACAGCTGTATGCTTGTTTTTTGTAGCATTTTTGTTATTGATATAAAATTCAGCCATCTCTATGGCAGTTATGGATGCTCGCATGCTTCTGATACCAAATCATGTTGTTGTGTGGAGGGTTGTGTGTGTGTGTTGTGATGGGGAATACAAGTTATTTTAGGGTAAAAGCAAAATAACGGCACATCTTTCCTATAACAAAAGCGAAACAAGAACAAAATAAAAAAAAAAAGTTTAAACAAGGCTTGAGAATTTGTGCTTATAGTCAGGTAGCCATGGTAAACTTAGGGCAACATGACTAGTAAAATTGGAGTATGGACACATTTTTCTGCTGAATGATAGATAAGGGTGTGTAGAATAAGAATCTGCAGGGTGCACCTGGGCATCCTTGAGCATTTTGAGAAAATCCAAGATGGCGTCGCCATAATGATATTTATCTATTCACCCTATATTATCGAACTATGGAGTTATTAGATATATTATAGGACCCAATGAACAAATGCATGGCACTTTTAAACATTGAGTCATACTCCAAATTCAAAATGGAAGCAAAATCTACTATTTTAAAATATGCCATATAACAGCAAAGACCTGCGATAAAAAATAATAAACTGAAGTACTAGATATTGTGTTAGGACACAATAAATGTATTTCTGATACATTAAAGTTGCTAACATGACCGTCAATCAATATGGCACGCCAAAAACGTAATTCTTAAAAAAATACTTGACACAAAGTCTAAATATTACTTCAAGTATAAATTATTGTTGTGTCATGAAACAATTAGAAATGATACCTATGTCATAACCAGTAAGTAAATACCAGTTATCCGAGGAAATAAAAATGTTGTCAAATTGTAAATTGCGTGCAATTATGTGAAAAAAAGTGTAACTCATATGGTATTTTTTGACAACTTTGCCACCCTATTAGTTTTATTTCGATTTTTGGCGCATTTAAAACAATTGAAATGTATGTTGTTAAATTGGTAGGATCAAAAGGTACATTCTAATCTCATTGAACATGATTTTTCGATTTTGAAGGCTGTACTACTTATAAATTTGTTGCAAAGTATTTTGTTGAAGATGTTCACCTTTTGGCTGTAATTATTGATTGACGTCATGTTAACAATTTTTTAAAAGTATCAGAAAATTCATTAATTGTGTTAGCAAATTATCTAAGTACTTCTCGTCTAATTTTATCGCAGGTATTTGCCTGTATATGGCCATATTGTAAAATATTGGATTTGGGCTTCCATTTTGAATTTTGATAGTATGACTTAATGTAAACACAAGTGCCCATACTCTTGTTCAATTGATCCTTAGTATATCTAGTAACTCCATAGTTTGAAAATACAGGGTTGAATAGATAATTAATCCATTTAATGGCGACGCCATCTGGATTTCTCAAAATGGTCAAGGATGCCCAGGTGGCACCCGGCCAGTTCTATTGCTAACATACCCCATAATCATCATTTTCAGCAAAAAAAATTGTGGTCCATATAAACTTTACGGTTACATGAAGGTTCTACTGACTATTATTTTGAGGGCGTTTTTTTTTAAATTGCCCGATTTAACCAGTGTGATTAGCGTTTAAACATCGTTTGAGAATACCCCGGGAGAATACGGGCCTATGTCATTATATCCTATTATTTCATTAAGGCCCGTATTCAAGAAAGTTGTTTTTTTTTAGCGTGATTTTTTTAAGCTAAGCAAACGTTTATGTGAGATGAACGTATCGCTTAAGTAAAACGCAATTCCAGAAAAAAAATTAAGAGTTAAACGTAATTTTACTCTGCTAAACCCATGCATCTAAATTTAAACTGGGTACGGGACTAGTTTAAAGGTCCCAGGAAATGGAAAAAATAGAATGGGTGTGGTTGTTCAAGTCTTACAAAGGAGGGAACAAGAACGCATTCATATTTTTTGTTTTTTGGGTCGGTGATGACATCATTAGCATGATTAGTGAAATATTGATTTTGCAGAGAGAGTAATAGAAAAAGCCAGGTGGACTGGTGTCCTGAATCTATTCATGTCAATAGTTTCACTAATTGATGTTCACTGGTAGGTGTATTCTTTTTATTTTAAGGCTCCATTGGAATGGCATGTCCGGGAAAATTTGGACACTAGTTTATCATCTCATTTCTGGGACCTTTTAACATGTTGAAGAAGTGTTTTTGGTCCGTATTCCAAAAAGGTGTTTAGCTGGCGATTTTTAAGCTAAGGAACGTTTATCTGTGGAGATAAACGTATCGCTTAAGTCAACGCAATTCCAGAAAGGAGTTTTTAAAGTGTATAATTTTTAACATCGCCAAAATGACGTCGAAATTTAAAATATGTACATGGCTAGTTTATGAAGAAGCGTTTTCGTCAAGTGCACGGCTCATGCACTGTCCAGATGACAAACAGTTTTAAAGGCTAAACTCGCGTTAGCTACTAAACAAGTTTCTGGAATACGGGCCATCATCATAAATGTGTTGCTTTCGTCAAGTGTACGGTCAGAGAAGATGAGAAAGAAGGAGATGTTCTTCAATGTCTCAAAAGATAAAAGGGCCCGTATTCTCAAATGATGTTTAAAATTAGACGGTGGTTAGAAGATTTTGTGTTATGCAAGGAGTTTCGAATTGTTCAGGCCATGGGTAAAAACACCGGGCCTATTTAAAAAATGTTGTATGTCGCTGTGCTGCACTATAATTCAAGCTATATCAGTCAGCCACGAGCAGAATTATAGAAGAAAAGGAAAAAACGTAGAGAGAATCAAATGAGACTCGGAAAAGAAAGATAACAGAAATTAAAGGAGAGATTCGTCCTAAACCCCGGGTTGTCTAACCACGGACACATGGCCTTAGCTGTGAAAATGTCAGGCCTTGATGAAAATGCGTGAAGTTAAACACGCCTTAACCTACCCCCGGACCAAGTCACGTTTAACAACGTTTTTAGACATGTTTAACGATTGCGGCTAAAATTTAAAGAGCGTTTAAATTTACCATTGTCTTTGAGAATTGGTTATTTAGCGCGCGTTTAAAATTGCGATTTAACCAGTGATGTTAGGTAATGTAGCTTAGCCTCAGTTGATTATCATCGCCTGAAACTACAGTTACCGGGTCACCACGAGGAGGTTGAAAAAATCTGAATCAACTCTCTATTTACACATAAGACAGAACTACCACCTGGCAGGCAATCTCCCACGCAAGGAATGGGGTCTCACCTTAAACAGGGATTCGCACAGGAGTCGGCGCTTCAATAGCAATATGCACGATGGGGGCTGCGGCCCATCGCCAGCCTGCATGTGCGTTCTCCATCAAGGACTGAGATCCTTCTCAATGAGTGCCTCCTTTCGTCCGCCGGTGGATACAGATATCCTCAAACCCCACCAACCATCACAACAGTGAGTTGGCTCCAACGTTTACCAATTTACAACACATTTAGCTGATGCATCATCATACGCAATAAGAAGAAGAGAAGAACAAGTTGATTAGCGTTTTTAAACATCGTTTGAGAACAAAGAGGTTCTATATAGATAGAAAGAGGGGCAAAACGTTACGTAAATCTTTAGAAAAGAAAATTCACGTCTCGCAGTTTGTGGACCGACCACAAAGAAAAACTAGAGTACCAACAATAGCAAGCAATGGCTGCCTCCGTTCTTCCACATCTGTGGGTGCCGCTTGCATATACACTAATCGGTATGTGATTGTTAGTGTAGTGATATACAAATTAATGTATGTGTTAGGGGTGGACAGGTTTTGTAATCTTAGTGTACCTGGATCATTGTGCTCAGATACTTTTTTCTCATATGCAATGCGCGGCGTAGGTGGTGAGAAGAGTATTCATTGTGGCGGGGTTTATTTAATAATCAAGACGACTTGATGGTCCTTTCACTTCGTGGTGTGGCAAGGGGTAGACAAAATTAACCACCCAATAGACCCCCCAACATCCAAACAACTGTATTTTGGCGGAGTGTTTGTATCGATATTGAACATTATGTGTTTATACAAGCACACAAACTAATAATTATTGCATATTCAAAATGTCTGCGCACAGCACGGACGACTGGTTTTGGAACTGCGTTCACCCTTGTTGAGAAATACCGGCCAAAAAACTGTTCATCAGCTATTCATCTAATTGCCTTTAAAATTCCGGATGATTGGATCAAAGACCTGCGCTACTTGAATGGAGAACAACAAACTTGTCATTAATTACATCCCATAAAAACATTCCAATTACCCAGAGTTTTCGGAACAGAGATAGGCTTAGATGCCATGTTGCGTCTGGCCAGATGAAAGGGGGACATATGTACATTAGAGATGTTGTGGGCGCATCCACCGGGCCGCATGGGGGGCATGTGGGTATAGGACATGTGCCAATCGTTAAATGCATGGATATATTCCGCAATAATGAAAATTCCAAATAAACTTCCCTTGGGTTTGGTTTGTTGAATGCATGCTGAAGGAATTTCAATGTACTGGTACGTGTCTCGAACTGTTTTGCATGTTTGCCCATAATTTGTGCGTCATGCTCCTCTGTGCTTGGAGAATGATTGTTGGTGATGAAGGATTCTGGTGTTGAGAGGATGCATTACCCTACGGGGAATGCATCCTCTCACCTACCGATTTTGCGGATGTTTTTTCATCACACATCATCATTATTATCATGATAATAGTTTGCTTAGTGTATCGCCAGCTTTGACCACCCTTTGGTCAGTATTCACAATACTCACAATACTTTTTCTCTTTTAAGCGTGTAGACCTATTCATTTTATACGGTCTGATGCAGCCTATAAAAAGGATGTTTATGCGAAAAAAAAAAAAAAAAATGAAATAAAATCTAATTATAGTACTATGAATGACCATGTAGTGGCTAAATATTAATTATAGGAGATTTGAATGATAAGAGGAAGGAAAAAAAATCATACGCCCCGTGTGGGAATCGAAACCTGGGATGGCATAATCATGGCGGCGAGAACTGTTCCCACTCCGCTAATCGGATTGAGATTGTTTTATGGTTTTTAATTTTTTTTTTAAAGCTTACTAATTAAAACAAAAGTCAAACATTCAAATTTACACTTTGGCGTAGAAGAAAAAAGATTCCGATTGTAAATCTAAACAATTACTCCAAATCGGTCAAATTTGGTATTCCATTTGAAGAGGAAAGATTCTTGTTTGGTTGACGTTTCCCGAGCATCCGACTGCTTCCGAAGACGGCTTAATCATGGGATCATTTGTCCTTCCCCCCCGATGCCGATCCCCTTACCCCTTGATGCTTATCGTGACGTCACGGGGTATTTAAATAAAATCATAAAATGCACTTTTTGGCTCAGATGAATGCTGTGTTTGGTATGTTTTCAGCGTTTCCAACCCGGTTGTTGATGAAAAACCTTCTAGGCTGCTTCAATGCGAGTACAATGTTAAATGATTGGTACAGCATAGAGATCTTGGGGCGTTTTTAGGTCGTTACCTGGTATTTCTCACGAAAGTATTTGAAGTGTTCCGCCAAAGCAGTTCCCTTCCCATACTTTATATCCCCTACCTTCTTCCTCTCCCCCCTAGTGTGAGATACGCCACCTAAGTGGGTTTCCGGGGGGAACATTGCGTCCAGTTGTGAACTGGTATTTGCACAGGGACAGACAATATGGTCGGTGACCCGCACAGTTACAGCGAAACGTACTCTTCTGCATCACTTACAGTTACAGACAACTTTGACCCCAATTCCCAAACTTACACAAGCATTTTGACACTTTGGAGTTTGACACTTTCGGACACAAACAAGTATGTTGAGGTGATTAGAGGAGGAGCAGAATATAATAGGGGCCTTATTTAAGGAGTTGTTTACCTCCCACTACAGAAAAGGTTTGACACCTTTGGTAGTTGTATGGACCCTCTAATCAATGCTAGGTAGGTAGTACTCTCTAATTGTGGTATCACTTCTCATAGGGGCCAATTTAAGTTTTACACAGGGTCAAAACTTTTAATTAAAATGCCACACATCATGTTTAAATGTATGCCATAGGGTCCATATCTAAGGATTCCAAAAATAATGTTTAGTTTGTACCACCTACGACACATTGTTTGGAGTATAAGGTTAAAATGGCTGAAATGGTAAAAAAAGGTCAATCTCCGATTTTACAGGGGGTCAACTTAAAAGTTAATCTGCTTTATTTTAAATAGTTGCCAGTTATTGCCTGAGGAGGACTCATAAAAGGTAGTTTGTATTATGTTAATGTTAATTACGGAGATATGGTCAAAGAAGGTAACCCACCAATTGGGTTATGTTAACTATGGACCTATTTGTCCCATAAACATGGTAATATGCATTGCAGATGGTAAACTATTCCTTTTTTGACTCATTAAGCTAGATGAACAAACTTCTATCATTTTCACAAACTTGGAGAGCAACTTCCGATTTTGACCCCCTGTACAAATAGGAAATTGACCTTTTTTTTACCATTTAGCCATTTTTACCCTATAAAAATCCAAAACCATGGTCATAGATGGTACAAACTATACAGTTTTGGAATCCTTATGACACAAGACGGACAATATGGCATACATTCAACATGATCGGAGCATTTTTAAAAGTTGGACACTGTGTAAACTTAAAGTGGCCCCTATTTAAAAAGTGACACCACCCCCCAATTTGAGAGTACTATACCTAGCGTTGATATACATGTAGAGGGTCTGAACTAACTACCAAATGGGTCAAACCTTTTCTGTAGTGAGGGGTGAACGAAGATGTTTGACCTGGGTCCGAGTATACTCCACTATGTATTCAAAATGCCATTGATCGAATCATTCATCATATCATATTTCACAGGAACTAACCGGAAATGTTCAAATTAGGCTAAAATAACAATTGATCCTTTATTTGACCTCAAACATTAAAACAAGGTAGCTTTCCGAAAAAAAGGTTGATTTTGCTGTTTTCTTCGTTAAAAGTCTGTTTTTCAATTATTTGCCAACGGATTAAAATATTTAAATTATGTGGTCAGAAACAAACGTGGAGTTCCTTACCCAACAGAGAACATTTAGCTAGAAATAATAAACTGGTTTAGTAGCAGTGTGTCAATTCATGTTGTGGAAAATTCTGATGGCCAAGCTTCGAGTCGGATGAAGGTGCAATCGAGCGGCCCGTGAAGTTTCCCAACAAGATGGTGAATGAGGGTAATCCCGAGTAATCGGATTTCAAAATCTAGCCATCTCCTTCTTTCCTCTTCTTGGGACGGTTCACCGCAGTGTCCAATTGAAGCAGCAATGGCGCGTGCTTCCGACTAGTTGGCGCCTTAGGGTGCTCAACAAGCAAGGGATCTTTTGTACACTCAGTGGTGGAGGGATCTTTAAATAACGATGATGTGACGCGTGTGTAAAGTTTCTGTTTAAATAAGAGGAATGGTTAAAATTATTTAAACGCGTTTTGCTTAAACGCAATTTGAAATTATCGGAGATTTTTAAGCTCAAATCGCGTTTAGTTAACAGTTTTTGCAATACGGGCCTAAATGTTTTTCTCTATAGTCTGCTTTACTACATTAACTTGGGTTTTAGTGTTGGGTGTGTATGCGATGCACATCAAACATAGAAACAAATCATTTAAGTTTGGCAGGTTTGATTAAATGGTCTAAAAGGCATTCTTTGATTTTTAGTCTCTTCCAAGCCTGGCTGCATGGCCATAGGGAGTTTGGTTAAATCCGTTTTTGCAAGGGATAGCTAAAGGGTGAGTAACTAATGGTGGTGTAGTAAGATAATCGACCAGGGCCCAAATTCAACACCCTACTACGCCTAGTTGGCCACTAAAATGGGACTTAGTTGCCAACTAGCCTAGTTGATTACTATTGAAATTCATAAAACCTACGATTGCGAGTTGCATTCTAAATCTGCTAAATTTAGAGTTGATCCAGACCAACTCTAACTCCGCTATTTTGGCACTAAATAGTGAAGAAACATATTTATTAATTAGTTCTGTAAAAATTTTAAAAGACCATTACCGCTGAAGTTTAGTCTACAAATTTTGATTTATAGTTATGTGAAATTTAAATAAAACATATATATATATTGTAACGTTTATGCCGAGTGGGGCCTATTAAAAGGCAGACGTCACGACAAAAAGTCGACACGTATGGAGACGTTGCTTTTAACTGTTATATCTTGTTTATTCTGCACATGCTTGGTATGAAATTAACCTTGTATCTTATCATGTAGTATCGTGCAGAGTGTACTCTCGGATAGAGGGACCTGTTTGATTGGTAACGGGCTCGGAGGAATGCACTAAAAGAGCGGCTTGAACCCTGGTCCTAACAGGGCCCACCGTAAAGCTGATCTTGCGGGTTAAGGACGGAATCTCCCTGCTGTACCGCAATACCACCACCAGTGTTATGGCAAGTAGCCAGTTAGAAAGTACAGCAGTACTACAGATCTCGCGGGGGTTCAAACCTACCCCAGTGACTACCTCTTAACAACCCACCGCAAGCTGAGTTATCGGTTAGAGCGGGGATATCCCCGTGATACACCGCAATAAGACACTAGCTTAGTATAACTGGTTCTAGATGAGTAAAGAGTAGCCGTACTACGTATCCCACCAGTAAGTCACCGGATTCATCTCCGATCCACCACTCTTGAGCCCGAAAGCTCGACTGTGTCACCTTAAGTGGAGCCCCTAGTATCCGTTTTGGATAATAAAGGGATTACATAAGACACGCACCCCCATCAT
>JAMKCH010009601.1:0-34734 GCA_023653785.1 Ophioderma brevispina | reverse complement strand
GCTGGTTTCCTTCTAGGTCTTGTTCAAGCTGTATATTTAAATCATCTTCAGATGGCCTATTCCCTGATTGTCCATTCAATTGGCTACCAGTTCCCATCTCTGCTTCCAGAGCTTCTAGTCTGGATTTCATCTGGCGTGCAGCCTTCTTCATCTTCTTTTGCATTTCACGTGCCTTGTCCCATTCCTCTCCAGTGCACCCGGATCCTTCACATTGTATTTCTAGTCCCTTCATGAGATTCTGTATCCCCTGAGTGTACTCTTGCAAGGCCTCCTGTCGTCGTCCACGTTCATCATATGATATGGCACGGTTGATATTTTTGAATGCGCTGTCATGATGCCGTTTCAAGGAAGACAACTGGTGTGTAGATTGATTGCGATTGGTGTTGGAAGTCCCAGGCCTTGCACCTTCTTGATATTCAGCCATGATTGCTTTTGGCAAACAACAATGATCTGTGAAAGTGAGATTTAAATATGAAATCTGATTTATGATTTTAGCTGTGGTTATTTAGCTTTACATTTATTTCATCCATTGGAAATCAATGCTATCAAGTGATATGTATCTACTTGGCAACTGCATGTTCCAGATTCAGGGACAGCTTCCGACACATTCTTGGTCTTGTTTTGTTTACTTAGTTGGCAAATTTGTTTTCAATATGAACATTTCCATGACACACACACACACACCTTCTTCCCGGGAAATTTACATTTTTTCAAGCCCTGCTTGTGTGTGTGTGGAAAGATAGTTGCATTTCTCACAGATTTCCCACTATATCTTATGTATAAATTTCCCTCCAAATGGCCAAGTTTCCCTCCAAATGGCCAAGTTTCCCTCCAAATGGCCAAGTTTCCTGGGAAGGAGCTTCCCAAATTCCCCACCTTTTCAAGCCATGCACACAAGGTTCACAAAAATCAAATAACTCAAATAAAATTCATAAACAAAAAACATAACCCCCCAAAAAATCAAATTTTCCCCCCTCCCAAAAAAAATTACAAATTCCAAATACAAAAAAAGAATCAAATTAGAGAATTCCTAGTTCTAATCACTAGAGCATCAGTATGCTGCTCCACACCACCAGCGAACAAACTCGGGAGATGAAAGATGTTTCCCTAGCACCACGCCAGCACTCATATCTTCCCTGACCAGCATTCATATCATTTCCGCACCGCCGTATATAAGTGATGAAACTTCGCCCATTGCACTATGGGATATCGAATTGTTTTTAGATCCTGACTCAAACCGTAGCTCAAATTACTATCCATTTTGCTATTATAGCTGTGTCATAAATAATATTAATTAAAAAAAACCAGCCGATTCATTTACACTACGCTCACTTGCATTGGTTGCTATGTACGTACGTACAACATATCAACCAAGACCCGCTTTGCATCGTACACCCAAGCCGAAGCCCCTAGTGTACTGTTCTTATTTTCCAATTGACAAATTTCCATCTTCCGCTCCCTGCAAAATTAAGTAATCAACTAAAGACCATTGATTCAGATGTGTGGTCCATAAAAATGATCTAGACGTAAAAATTGTCCAAATGTGGAATGCTGAACTTGGTTAACATGTTCAATAGAAAAATGGTTCAATCATAATGATAACATAAACTTCATATTTGAACTGATCTTTGTTTGAGGATGAGGCTATTTGCTTTTGTGTACTTTAATGTCTATCTTGCATAATTTGTTCCGGAATTTCACATCAAAATCCAGTTTGGCTTCTTCAAAAACTGGAATTAGATGAGAGTTGTATAATATATTAGTCGGAGTGGTGGGGGGGGGTTGACAGTGCAAACCCGAAGTATGTAAAGCTAGCATGACTCCCTAAATTAGAGATTGTTGTGGAGAAAATCTTAGAAACAATAAATTTAGTTTGTTTTGCTGGTGGTGGTGGTTATGGCTGCCTAGTGTATTAAAAAAAATGTGGTTGACCGAACTCATCCCAGTCCCTTGTCAAAGACACCCTAACTAGGATCACTGGTGGTGAAGCCCTCGGTTGAGTGGAGCGAGGCATCCTTTGGTGCGCAAATAGGCATGTTTCTGTGCAAGCATAATGTGGTCAATCAATGTATTACATGGTCATCTTATGGGGATTGTACTACTAATTGATTGCTTGTGGCCAACAGTATCAGTCACTGACCTTTCTTTATTCCACAAGACGAATGCTGGACGTACATAAAACAATGCCACCAACATGCAGTATCACGTTTGTTTGACTGCAATGCACTCCCATGGCATCTTAATATGTAATGCTCAATCAGTTCCCAGTAAGTTACGGAAGATTTAATGCACAAAACAAACAAATGGAGCAGACATTGACAATGTCGAAGAGACTCCCCATGAGAGGACACTATACCACATCGTATAAGGAATGTAGAACTCAAAAATAAAGCGCAATTCCTTGTGAAAGGCTACCTCGTCTCTCCCACGTTAAAAGTTTTTTTTATTAAAGAGACAACTGGCACCATTGAAAAATAGTGCGCCCTCAAGATTTTCAATCGATATTTTTGAGGTGGTTTGTAAAAAGCTTTTTATATACACAAGCCCTCACCCGAAATGATTAAGACAATCAGTCCTTAGGGTAAACAGAACGATTTTGTCGACGTTAAAATTCAGCAGACGCCCGAAATGGCGTTTAACACAAGACCACACACTGTATGCATGTTCCCACGCTATGCACCTGTTTTGACTGGTCTATAACTTTTGTGGTTTAAATCAGTGGGTGACGAGTCAAAATATTCATGTAATATCACATTTGGTTGATTAAGTTATGGAAACCTTAAAAGTTGGCCTACAAATTACCTAGGATGTCTTTTATCCTCAATCAATGTCCCTATCTGTTTTGGGGATGTTTATTTGTTATGTGTAAAAATATATCTCTGTTCTTCCATGGCCTAGACTATCCTTTGAGAGCACATTGAGAAATTTCATTTTTGTGAAAATGTGCCAGTGCCGCTTAAGGCTAATATCCGGAAATCCTGAAATTTCAATGGGAAGTATTACTCCCTGAAAATGAAGCCCACAGGGAAACCGGAAGTGTGAATTACGAGGTTAAAGGTCATACACGTGGGTGTGGTGTTTACAAACAAACTGACACAATCCATTTTCCACCAGATGTCCAGATTTAATTTGCATATCCCATATCCCAACAGAAGGGACTACTGAAGATGATAACATAGTATGGTCATACGCAGATGTATTTCTATCACCATGCTTAAAGCACTCCTTTTTTACTGGGCGTATCTGCCAAGCCATCTCCATCTTGGTCATAACACTTTTAACAACTTCGCTTATTTCCCCGAGAAAAAGTCGCTATTTTAACCTGATTTTTCCTTCAAAGTGAGTATACGCATTATAGTCTTGGACCTCCAAATGCCATAGTTAAATTAATCCCTGTATATTGCTCAATTGGCAATATGTGTGGATGAACGTCTGGCATGCATAGTTGCCCCTTGAAATGTGCATTTCGTGTGCTCACTGAAAGGGGAATTGCCCGCAACGCAACGTATGTTGTAGACCCGTGATGATACAACCCCTAGCGTTGCGGTACTCGAAACTATAACATACCCATCTGGAATAGCCTCCAGCACAGTGGTCCCATGACCTTTCAGTTCGCCACGTTCAATCCTTGGCATTACGAGTTCTGAGGAGATGATGTTGCCTCCTCTGCCCTCTACCCGTCCATCAAAACTGTAATCATCTATAGTAGCTGTCCACAAAAGAACGGCCCTCGCTTCTTAAAATGGTGGCTTAGGCGTGCGTAAACACGGAAGTCCGGGTCCCGTTGGCTTTTGAATCAGGTCATAGAAATAACACAGCGTGTTAATTCCGATTGGCTGATTGCGCGTTCGACTTCCGAGCAAGTTGCGTAAAGTCTGAGTAAATAGGCCCCGCCCATTCGCTCATTATCTGATCGCGAGACGATGCCAGTCAAGCGAGGGCGTTCTTTTGGTGCACAGCTACTTAGCTTGACACGTCTAGCCCGGGCGAAGCCCGGGCTATGAGACTACGTAATAATTCGCGGTTTTTTCGACCAAAAACCTGTCTGGAAAAAAGTTTTAAAATACTTCTCTTACCGACCTCCTATTGGTATTTCTCGATTCCCTGGGTGTTATTATCCTGATATATAATTATTAGGACAAAAAGAGCATACTGAGTATTATAAACAGTTTTCTACATTTTTCGATGTAGAATTGGAATAAAGGCAATTTTAGTATACTTCAGTGCCTTCAATTGTCTTTCATTTTGCGCCAGTTATTGAGGCCAAATATCCTCGTAAGTCCTTGACATTAACTGCAACATCCGTTTATAAATAAGATCAGCTACATTGTGTATGGATTTTTAAGTCAATGTTAGTAATGCCATTGTTTAAAAATGTGTGATGGACCCCGTTAATGCTATATACTTAATTCTCGAACCTAGTACACGACACCGAAACTTCCAAGTCGAGGGACCGTCCTTTGTTATGTGTAATTCCGTTCTTATTATGGGTTAACTAAGCGACCTCTCTGGACTTCTTATCGTTGACTCTCACAGGCGCTTTGGTTAATGGGTGAATTTACGGAGTGATCGATTGTGATCGACCATTGACTGAGTTTCAATTGATGCCGCGATCGTGACACTTGTCGTGTCGGATCGTGTCAGATAAATGGTGCCGATCTCTAGCTATCAATTGTTGTTGAAGTTAGTATTTCTATATACATTGTAAACTACACGTTTACAAAGTTATGTATCTCATAAGATATCAATTAAATCAAATTGTATTATCGCGATTTCGTTTCTGAATGGGGAGAAATCCCAAGGGGATTTAATCTTTGACCTCACCCTTACCAACAATATATTATTAAACTTTTAATGCACTGTATAATGAACGTGTTCCGCTTAAAATGTACTAGTAACAAAAAGAAAGAACCGATATCACCCTGGATTACAAGAGGTTTATTAGAAAGTATCAATAAGAAAAACCAGTTGTATAAACAATACTTACACTGGCCAAGTATATCAAGACTTAAAAAATTTAATTCGTAAAGCAAAGAGGAAACACTTTTTTTTCTTAAATTTGAAAATAGCAAAAATAATATGAAACAAACATGGAAAACGATCAATGATATTCTTAAAACTTATTTGCCATAGGCCTATATTTTCAACCTTTTTCAACTTGATTCCGTACGAACTTCGTTGGCTTCACTGATGCGCTTTTTTGTCCAAGTACGGCTTTTATACTGTAACGAAAGCAACAAAATGTTTATCCACCGGCACCACCAATTAGGCAATTATTTATCGACAAATTGATACCACTTCCCACTATTGATTGACCCATTTGATGAAGTCGCGTGGAAGTCGAGACATGCTAAGAGGATTTACATTACCAGAGAAGACGGACTCCTGCTTATTAAAGACACTATCAGTGATTTGAAAAATATTTGAAATTTGCAGGAATAGGCTTCAAAGTGAAGGATAAGTCTGTAGAATTCTCATAAGTTACCTTTTCCAGCTGTAGAATTGAAAGAAAAGGAAGAAAACCGCAGTGTTCCCAGATACGATTCTCCATTGAATTACGTGTTGTAGTAAGTGTCCGTTCGGACAGTAATGACTAAAATCTCCGATTCTGTCCTTATTAGGTTGCTTCTGGTCTTATCATTTGCAGGGTATGTTAGGATACCTGTACTTGTTACGTACATGCTAAAATCTGATTTTTGATGATTTTTTCGATTTGCTGATTTAGCAAATCACTGATAGTGTCTTTAACATAATAAAGAATGTTATTACAATAACAAAGGACGGTCCCTCGACTTTGAACGTTTTGTTACACGACCACAACCTAATATGGAGTGTCTAGTCAGAGCAACCTAGGACTAACAGCTAATAATTCTCTGTTTTTACTTCTACTAATCACGACTATCATGTATATTCCCGTGTATATTTTGAGCACCCAGAGGCATGTATGAACAGCACGTTTCCTCCAAGGACAAGCAATCGGTTGCTTTTTGTGGAGTGTATTCACTGAAGAAAAAAAAAAAGACATGCATGCAGACTAAAGACTAAAGTACACAACACAGACAGACAGACAAGTGAAAAGTAGCAGAATTCTGCTACCTCAAATGTTCGGGCTACACACACATACACTGTCCATGTAGCTTAGGGCCAATGCGATGTCTTACCAGATGGCGTGTCAGAGTACCCCAAACTACAATCTCAGATGTCAAAAAGGCGAAGAACGCCAACCTGATATCACGAAACAGTAAAAGCCAAAGTTACGTCAGGGATGGTTACGTAATTACCAGTTTCCGTGCTCCTGGAGGCTCGAGTTCAGTGTGTTGTTGATCATCCGATGCAAATTAAGATGACGTCAGCATAGAAAGTATAGCTGCAGCGGTTTCCTCTAAAAATTGATTCCTGCGCACTGACTTCGCACGATAAAAAAAAAATCATTCCGGAAAAAGCGTTGTATTGTCATCAATTCCTCAATCATCAATCAATTTATTTCATTATCAAGCAGCGATACAAGTTTCATAATGGTCTAAGTATACTGGGCATAGCGTGTAACCAAACAGAGCATAGCTCTAAATATGGTCACCCAAAAAATACCTAATTAACGTAACATTTACATAAAACCAAACGGACTAAAACATAAGATGGGTCAAAGTGCAGCCAAGACGGACAAAACAGGTGGGCCATGGACACTGGCAGCCACTAGAAATTTAAGGGGAGGAAAATGATATCAGCCTTATCCTTTGATTTGAAAGATGAATAGTTCCCCCACCGAGAGTCCAAACAAGGTTTACACTTTTTCTTTTGCAGATTTTCTCAAAGTGGGGTAGACGTATCAAAATAAGTTTGAGGTTATTTATTAACTACATTATCTTGTTGGAACCTGGTGAAAACGGCGTTTAAAAATAAATCTTAGAAATGACAAAATGGCCGCCATAGAACGAACGGTCAAAACCCACTTTGCCCCACGTGATTCTACGTAATTAATTTCAAGTTTCTCTTAATACATTTCCATAAAACGACGCAATATTTCTTCTTATGATCTGTCCCAAACCATAAAACATACAAATTTACAAGCAGAGTCTTGGTCAGTATATTGACCAGAAAAAACATGCAAGTCACTTTCATTAAAATTCCCCCTAAATGAAATCAACTACCTTATTATGTAAAATGGACATTTCAAGTTCAGTTCACAGTTGATATATTCTCTCATTCATTTTTCAAATGATAAATATTCCACAAACTCAAGGTGGTCAAATGCCGAATGATTTGCCTTTTGCCTAATATCGCTCTGGTTCAAAATGAATTATTAAATCTCAGTGCCTAGATTATATTTATCAGTACATAATATGAGGTAGTACAAGACTATTGTAAAGTGGGAAATTGTGTTAGAAGGAAGAACACCTTAAGTCGATACAGATTCCTGTCTATTTTGAGACCATATTGAAATGCAAGTTGTGTGTGCTTCATCTATTGTTACACCAAGATTTATTGTGAGAACACCTGGAATATTTGGTCGTGTTTTTAAGAAATTCGCAATTTGGAAATTCACGATTATCATACTTGTGTTTTGTACTCGATATAGTTTTTTTATTAATTCAGTGACTACTATTAGCTCTAAACCAGTAGAAACGTGAAATAGTTCAGTGTTGATTTTTTTTGGACAGAACTTTAAAGTCTTTGTGTGATGATAGTAGTTTGATCACCGCAAATATGTAAAAGAGAAAAAACATTAAAGAATAAACAATATCATTTATATATAAAATAAAAACAGAAGTGGACCCAAAATTGGAGCCTTGTGGTACCCCACAGTTTATGTTGTGTGGTAGGGTGATTTGTAAATGTCAAAGATGGTGAATTGAGTTCTGTCAGTTAGATAATTCTTAAACCACTCAAATGCACTACCTCGAATACCATAGTGGGTGAGTTTGGACAACATAGATTCACGGTTTATGATACGAATGCCCTTCTGAGATGTCTAAGAAAATCCCAATAACATACTGTTTTATCATCAAGGCAGGATATATTTTCATTATAGGCTTCTAGGATCAGCTTCAAGAGGTGTTTCTTGGTGGGGGTCTCAACTGTTTTTTGGTAGGTATGTGCCGCCCGCAGTTGGCGACTCCAGAACCTCTTTGTGGGGGGAGGGGGCAAGTGATTTTTTTGTGGGGGGCAGAGTGGAACTTCCTGGGTGGCCAAGTAGCAAATGTTGGAGATTTTAACCAATTTTGGCCTAAAATCGCAGATTTTCCCCCCAATTTGTGATTTTTGCCCCAAATCGCCGATTTTGCCAAAACTCCCGCATTTTGCTTTCGGCCCGGGGGGGGGGGGGGTGGTCTAGGGGGCAAGCCAAAAAAATGGGGGTGGGGGCAAAAGCCCCCATGCCCTCCTTCGCCCTCCATTCAAGACACGTGATTGAATTTTAAGTCTTTTATAATTCTTGTCATGATGATAATTCTCCGGAATTAGTGATGTTTTAAGAAGACGAGGAGTAAGTTGTTCACAGAATAACATCTTGAACAAACTCACGGCACAAGATGGCCGGTGCCCATCCACATATCTAAGTATCGACGGCACTGGCCGTGTGCTACTCATGTGCATAGTATGCCTGCCCCGATTAAAGATCAACCTCTGGCTAATAAGCTTGACCCATCTTTAAATGCCTCCTGCCGGGCTTTGTCACAGGATGTCTTCATCCAACACCAACGGAGATCTTACACATCTTAGCATCTAATTGCTCCACCAGCACATTCGTCGAAGTGTAGCGAGCATGTCAAGTATCTAACGTGAAGCCACCCATGTCCAGGCAGAGACCCGCTGCTAACCGCCTTAAATCAGAGAAGTTTCGTACACAAAGTCCAACCTCTTGAAGTAGCCTCTGCCTTGTGGAAAAGAAAGAATGCTTCACCAGTAACATCTATTGTATTGACCTCGGAGAGCACCTTCTACCTGACCTGACTCCTCGTGGACTGAATGGCGATGTCCCAACAAATTGAGCACCGGAATTGGAATCAGGATGTCGTTTGTGGCTGCGGAACAGCACCACAGAGTGTGGAAATCTCTATTTTGCCCGCTTGTTAGAGCAACGCTACAACCGCGCACAAACAAGGACCTTGCCCAATTTACAAACCAGCACTCGTTCAGGCTAGAGCATATTTGAGAAACTCTGTGTTTGGAACTCGATCTCAATAAGAGGAAGCCTAAACTTGTACTCAAATTGTTCTTTTTATGTTTATGGAACAGAAAAAAAATCAATCAATCACTCCACAATAAGGCTTCTTATCTTGAGTTAATGGCATTATCCTAAGTTTAGGTCTGTTATCTTGGGTTTGGCTTTTGTAAACCCCAGATAACGCGCCGTATCCCTGGGTTTACAGCTTTATATGGAGTTACGTTGTTTTATTAGTTTTTAGGATTGTAACCCGATATACCCGCACCAGGGGCGTCGGAACACAAAATAAAGTGTACGGATGACGGGGTCTCGGGGTTTTTACCCCCAGCGGGGAGCCAAGGGGCAGAGCCCCTGTTGGGGTATAAGTGTGCGAAGCCCTTAAGCCAGCGATTTTCGTAGTTGGAGATATAATTTGTACAGGAAGTTAATAGGCTTAATAAAATTGTTTATTTTCATTTCTCTCTTCCCTTTCTCTCTTTTTTTCTTTTCTTTTTTTTTTAGCAAAAATTGTAACTGACACACCGTACCATCCGTACCGTTTCCGACGCCTCGTTAACGCACACTATGTTAACAGCCTCATCTGTATTTTTATTGTTATTTGGTGTTTAGATCTGATATCGCTTATCTTGGGTTAACAAAGCTAACCCCCAAAAGAAGGATTGGTAAACACAAGATAAGGCTTTGTTATCCTGTTTTACGCTCGTTACTAGGGATAGGTGAAAATGACACATAGCTTCCATATATACTGCTTCCATGTTGACAGAAGAATGTTGACTGGACGTAATTCAAGCATGTTTGAAGCCAACCCTAAAAAGTGCAACATCATCATATTCCACGTAACACACAACTGACTCTGATTTGGGGGATTCATAAACAGATTATTAATCAAAGACACTGACAGCAAGTTAATAAAGTGGTGTCAATATCCCAGGCTATTGGACAGCCATTGTCTGGGTGAATCAAAGAGACATCTAATACTTTTCATTTCTTCACCCCAAAGCACAATAAACGCGCTAAAATAATGTTTATAGATCTGCTTCAGAATTCCAAAAGCCTGAAATATAGGAATTGTACATATTTGGCAGCCATCTTGGATACTAATGTAAGCAAAGTCATGTAACTTATACGTGAACGAAATTGAATTCTTTGACCTCAAGAAACTATGTAAGAAACCAAAACCAACTTCGTATCTGCTTCAAAGCCGAGATATATGCTTATTTTTAGTTATGACGGCATTTTGGCGGCCATCTTGGATTTATAATTGAATGAAGACAGCACACCATTAAACCACATGAAATTTAATTCCTTGACCCTGAAAACCATGGGTATAGACACCAGATTTATTTCTCTATTTAGCTTTTCAAAGCCTGAGA
Source organism: Ophioderma brevispina (assembly GCA_023653785.1). Classification (NCBI taxonomy): domain Eukaryota; kingdom Metazoa; phylum Echinodermata; class Ophiuroidea; order Amphilepidida; family Ophiodermatidae; genus Ophioderma; species Ophioderma brevispina. Next base: position 24,198 of record JAMKCH010009601.1, on the reverse strand, counting down.
TATATGCAAAAGTAATTTGGATTGGCGCCATTTGAAAATGGCCGCCGCAACATCCAATATGTCCGACAAAAAACTGACAACATTATTTTTTGATATTTTCATGATGGTAATCATTCCAAAAAAACATGGTTTGCAAGAATCTAGCCGAACTTGCCCACTCAATAGCACAAGATACATTATTATTAAGATTTTGACGCCTTATGTAGCAAATTACAACTTATGAATGAACACATGTATCTCTCTCTGTTTTCTCTATTTCCGAAAAATCCAGCACAATTGTTTAAATAACATTTTAAAAAAAATAATGTGTTTTTTTTTTAAGATTTTTTAGTTTTTGAAACATTTTGAAATGCGCATAGAGGACAATGACTAAATAATAACGAATATCATTTGATTATCTTTGTGGATCAGCATGATTGGTTTAATAAATTGGTCAAAAATATGATTACACCAATAATAACTATCAACACACACTTAATCTAAAGCGCCTTCAGTTGATATGACTAAAATGTTCATTGACGTTGTGTATTTCAATGACGAAACCCTTTGGCACGATTCTTAAAACAAGTTGCCAGCGTTTCCAGGTGACACTAAGTTCAAAATATTTCTTTCACCTAGGAAAATGATCTTTTTTGGCTCAACATATAATTTTGGCAGTAGCAGAAGTCTAGGAAGCAAACTTAATTCCAAATGTCCACTTTAACACTGCAAAACAGATTTTTGATTCCCCATTGTTACGACGTCTCGTGGACGACAAGCTCAGAAAAACCCTTTAAACACAAACAAATGAGCCTTGTGCACAAGTGATTTGAATTTTATATAATAACACTGTTTTAATATGATTTTAATCAGATTGGTTCAAGAATTTAGAAAGTCCAAAACACAATTATAATTCAATAATATTATTCTCAATGATTTTACAATCTTATATACTTAACACTTAAGTGCCTAAGGGGGGGGGGGCTTCCATAGTACCCAAGATTTGTTTTCGGCGATTTCTCACTCGTGAAAAGTATTTTCGAACATTAAATTTTGTAATTGTGTATGTACTGTGATTGATGCGCTTCTTTCCATAAAAAAAATTACTAAAATTTCATGCCCGTTAATGAGATAATTAGCTTGGGTCCCTAGGACCCCCCCCCTTAGGCACCAACGGGAGTGTGATTTTAAAAATAAAAATTAGCAAACCCTGTTGCCAGAAATATTTTCTGCTTATGTATGTTCATATGAATGAAACAAAATTAATTACATAATCAGAAAAAATAATTAACGATTTATTTGCTGAAAAGAAGCGATTCCATCATCGAGCGACCCTTTTTTCGCGCTCATTGCTGTATCAAACTCATGGTAAATCCGAATGCCCCCCAATAAAAATACAAGAATGTACAAAATGGTAATGTTTGTGTTAAATATATGTAATTTTGTCCATCTAGAGCAGATATAAACATCAAAATGATTTGCAATGTGTATGCTGTGGAAGCAGTGTCTCGGAAACATCATGCTACTTTTTGAGCGATTTTGATGCATTTCTAAAACAATGATTTGCCCCTAATTTCCAGACGATAAACCGGAACTCATTTATATTGCACCTTTGGCCTTGTCTTATGCCCCCTCAAAGGTGGTATGAGTTTCATTTGAAAATTTCATCGGGAAAGTGGTTTCCTTGGGGGAGGGAGGTTCCATGGACCCCCTTAGGCACCAACGTGAGTGAAAACACCTTAGGCACTTAAGTGTTAAGATTTGATGTCCAATAATGTCCAGAGTTAAAAGAAGCGTTGTAGTTCAACGATGATATGTCCTCACAGCAAAAGAGTCCAAACTGACAGCATGCAAAATATAAATCCACAGGAAATATAATCCTTGGGAATCTTCTCAGTCCTGAATATAAGTGTGTCCATCAGTTCAATACGACGGGGTTGTGCCTCGATGACACCATTATTTTGCAGCACTATAATCCAAGGGTTACCAGTGGCGTAACCATATGGGGGCCGGGGGGGGGGGAATTTTGCCTCCCCCCCCCCCCCGACCACCCAAAACTCGTGAATGGGAGGCAAAAATGGGAGGGAAAAAGGGAGAAGGTAAGAGAAAATAGAAAAGAGGGAAAGGAAGAAGAAAGGGGAAAAAAGAAAGAAAAGAGGAAAAGAGAAAGAAAAAAAGGAAAAGAAGAAGAAGGGAAAAGAAGAGGAAGAAGAGAAAAAGAGAGAGGGAAGAGAGTGAGGTTGCCTGTTTTTCCTATCCCCCCCCCCCCTCTTCAGAATTGTGACGACTGAAAAATTTGGGTCTCACGGCGAGCGTAGCTACCGGAAAAAATGCAAAATGAAAAATCGGTGAAACTTCTTGAGTCTTGCCCCCCCCGGAGGCTCAGGTCTGGTTACGCCGTGAGGGTTTACCACCAAGATGTGCGTCCTGCAAATGTCCCCACGCTTTATGACCACAACTGGAATCCTTTTTATTTCCAACCTGAAGCTAATTTGGCCTCAAGATGGCGCATACATTTCAGCGTTCAGCTTATTGTGGTATCCACATATAATAAATTCCACTCACTAAGTACTACACCGACCTACTATTATTGCCGACCATACCTATGCTAAAAACTCTAGCTACTTAACCTGGCTGGCAAAGATCTCTCCAGCGAACTTCCTCCTTATATACACAATATTTCACAACTTGTATTTCCTAAATACCTAAAGATAGATATTACCAGATCATTTATGCATACCATATCCAACCCGACAAATTGGAACGCACAAAAATGACACCATCTGCATTGGCCATCAATTCATTATACATCATGGGAAACTCCCCTGATCCTCAAAGCATAACAACTTGACTCATTTTCTAAATTTAAGCTTTTGGGGAATTCTATTCATTACTTCACAATCTCTATCTAGTATATAACCCTGGTCTGATCTCAATATAGCTCTAGGGAATTCCATTTTCTTTTCCATAACAACAAAGTACTTTTCCAGTGAGAATATTTTTGTCAAGTAAAATTGAGAATAAATAATATTTTTAATCCAACATAGAGGCTAATATAACACCATCAAATAATACTTTGGGGAATTCTTTTTTCTTTAAGTTCAAGTAATCAAACTGAGGGTTTTCCTTTTCAGTGTTTTTTCTCAAAGGTTACATAAATAAGGTCAAAGGTTAAACATTTCAAAATTAAATCCTTCAATAGTGCAATGCAATATGCCAAAATTGACCAGGGTACACATAATAGCTTCATAATTTGCTTCCATCAATCATTTGTTATAATTAATTTGTAAGCCTTGATAGATATCGGTCCAATAGTTTTATGTTTTCTTCACTGTTTTTGTATCATTGTGTTTTTACGAGTTAGCACAATTCAAAAATTGTATTTATGTGAATTTGGCAATTTTGTTATAATATGATTAGATGGATTACCAAGGGGAACGTCCAATGGTATTTCCTGATTTCCTGGTCCATATAATGTAAGACAATATTTACTTGGACAGGTTCGTGCATACACACCAGAGGAACATGTTAGCATTCAAATAACATGCTTTCCTGACTCAAATGTCGTGTTACAGAAATGGCCCACTGAAACGCAAACCACTTAACAATAACAGTTTTTATTCAATAAACCCAATGTGACATAAGCTGTAGGGAATTAGGCAAAGGTGTTTGTAGGAATTATTTGAAATTAAACGTATGGTGAAAGGGCGGGCTGCGGGTCCGTTGTCCCCCCCATTACATTAGTTGTTCAGGCTTACCTTTTTAAGCCAATTAATTAAAACATGCCAGTCGTCAAATAAAGTCTAAGGTCTAAGGAGTTAAAGCCGCCACTAAATTATTCTTATGTACCACACGGCAAGATGACGCCAATACAATAAAGTGTCTGCTCGTGAACCTACCATTTACTGCAGATTTGTTAACTTGCTATTGAATCTGATCTTTTGCAGTCAGAAATTAATCCTCAAATAAATATTTTGTTAAAATCTGATCATCATTCCTTCATTATAGTAGCCTAATGGCTTCCGATACTCCAAGATGGCTTCCGATACTCTAAGTTGGCTATAATTGATAACTGTACTTGGAATCCATCTTGCGTATTTATATATAACGACTCAATGTATGTTAGTCTTACTGGGATTTTTGGAAGTTGGAAATATCCACTAAAAAACCAAAAAAATATATCTTTAGGATAAAACGTGAATGAATTACGGACCTTTATAACATTGGCCGCCTTTGGACGCCCAGTGGCAATAATGTCCAGTCTTGGGTGCAGATATAAATCACTTTGGCTTATCCCTTTGAGATATTCAACCACGAATGCGTTAGAGAGTGATATGCTCAAACATTACAGCTCTTGGCTAATGGTGCCACGGGTGTGGCATTATAGCCTTTTGGAGGCCATCTGTAATTTGTTTCAGAGTAAACTGGTTCTAAAAGTAGTTGGGGTTTTATTGGATTCTTTTTTATTTGTGTAGGGAAGACCAGGGACAATTGTAACAGTGGGGCAATTGTAACAGGGAGCCCATGCCTAAAATAGAATGGCTTCGGTTACACCATAGACTCTATTAACAAGTTGAATTCTGTCCAACAACCCTTTCGCATATTCCCCAATGAATTTCCTATCACGATTCCATCTTCACGTTTGCAAGTTTTACAACAACAACAAAAAGATTGTTGAAATGATTTTGTAGAATTAAGATATTTTGATTATTTGGTTGATTTTAGAAGTTTATTGGTAAAAGCCTCAGCTTAGTAATTTCAGATGTGAAAGACATTGATTAAAGTCTGAAGGGTTCGAAAAACTGTAACATTTTTGTGGTCTGAAATTTACTGCAAAACTGGTCCGGGTCAATTACAACAGACCACTGCCCAACATAGTGGTATCGATCTTTGCTGTGGAATTATAAAGTGCCTGTTCCAATTGACCATTAGATCAAAAAAAGTTATTTCCTTACGTATGTCAACTGATTTTGAACCCATAAATCATTTGACTTGTTGGTCATTAAATATTTAAACAGATAAATTTTCAGTAAAGATCATTAGCGCGAGAGTTATCGTATGTTTACAATTTAGTCCCATATGTGGTTAGCAAGAGGCACCAGTGGTCGCATGGATATGAGGCCGACTCATGAAATCTGAAGGTTGCGGATTCGAGCCCCGCTGCGGTCGGCCAATGTTGTGTGTGGCACTTGGGCCAAGGCACTTTACCTGCACTTGCTTCGTCAACCCAATCGATATTTGGGTAGGCTGTTATGGGCAAAATTACAATCAAAGTGCTGATAGTGCATGTGCGCTTGGCCAGCTGCCGACCTAGATGAAGCGAAATGATTGTGACGATTTCCGATGGCCGCGTAATATAATTAGGCAACAGCGCTGTGAGCTTGATGAAATCGCGCTTTATAAAAACCGGTGTATTATTATTAAGTTCCCTATCCTAGAACCACGGGGTCATTTGAAACACTTGATGTCCTCTTTTCAAATGATTACGTCAGCCCTGAAGGACCGTTTTCCATTTTCCTCAAACCTGTGGAAGCTCAAGCAAGATTTGCATCTTACATTTTGAAACCTTTGTAAACAACAATTCACTACCATAAAAACACGACCGATTTGCCAAAAATGTTATATTTCTCCCGGGTTCCTTTTTTCCCGTCAACGTTGTCTGGAGTGACTCAAGGGTCTGCCAATGGCCGTGTTAAATTATATTTTACACAACAGCCTTTGGGAACATCATTCCTCGATATGAAACATTATCTTGCATTCACAACGCTGTGAAACGCAAATAATACATTTCCATTTGTCCGAAACAACAAGGTGTAGCTGAGAGTGCCCTGCAGAAATTGAAAGACTGTATTGCTGAACGTAAGTTTGGAGAGAAACAAACCGCAAGCTTGGACAGTGTCAGTGATGAACCTGATTTTTATAAAAGCCTCCTAAGCTACAACTGAGAAAAAAAAAAAATTTTTTGTGAATTTGCAGTGACCCAACTGCTACGCCGCACTTGGTAATGGACTGCGCCCTTTCACGCCTAGTCCGTAGAGAAGCACTCTTGCGCAGAGATTCCAAGAGAGTGCTTTTCGACAAGGTAGTCACGCCTCGACTCTCAGGAGACTGCCCTGCTATATGGAGCTCAGGACTGATCAGCAATCAGGTTGTGTTTGCAATCATGAGAGCACAGAGCGTCAAAACATTTTTCTGCGCTTCAAGATAACCCTTTATACTTTGAACAGAGGACCTTTTCCTTATTTGGCAAGGACAGGTGGCCTTTAATATTTCAGTTGGCAAGATCATAATAGTGAGTATAATTAAACTTAAAAATTGTGGCGTCCTTCAAAGGGACTATATTTGTGGTGTACTTGCACGATCACCTTTGTTCTCAAAACCGAAGGTAGCCAAAATCGTACGAAAATTCAACAGCATGGGGAGAAAGAATATGACAGTAAAGAAGAATATTATAAAAATAACACAAAATTTCAATGTTGTTGAAATCCCTTTGAAATATAGCGCCAATTAGAGGATTTGTCTTTTGGGACACGCTGTATCAGTAAACAAGGTTGGGTCAGCCATTCGTGGATAATCCTTCAATAATTTCTATAGAGCGCAGTGAGTAATAAACAAGATTACAGATCGAAAGCATCGACTCGAATTTCAACAATATAACAATATAACTTTGTAACGTTTTTGTGGTCTTGAAATTTAATGCAAACCCGGTCGGGTCATTACAACGACCATTGCCCAACACAGTGGTATCGACTTTGTCTGTGGGAGTTTATGAAGGGCTCTGTTACATGACCCTGAAATTGAAAAAAGGTTTATTTTTCTTACGTAAATATGGCAACTATTTTGAACCCAGAAACATTGGGACAGTTGTTTTAACAAATAATTTCAGTAAAAAGTCTATTTAGAGTATTTCGGATGTTACAATTGACCCCAATTGTTACACGTTCCCCACACCACGGGGTCTTTGTAACACTTTGGATGTCCTCTTTTCAAATGATCACAGCTCCTAAAGACAGGTTTCTATTTTGACTCAAAACCTGTGGAAGCTCAAGCCAAGATATACATCTTACATTTTCAAACCTTTGTAGAACAATTCAGCTACCATAAGGGAACCACGGCCAAAAAGTGTTATAATTCTCTCCGGACTTCCCTACACCTTCGTATGGAGTACCTCAGGGGTCTGCCATTGGACCTGCAATTCATACGCTGGTGAAACGCAACTACATTTCCCTTTGTCCGAAACAACAAGAGTGCCCTGCAGAAATTGAAAGACTGTATTGCTGAACGTAAAGTTTGGATGAGAAACAAAACTCAAGCTTGACAGTGTCAGTGACAAACCTGATTTTTGTAAAAGCCTCCTAAGCTACAGCTGAGAATTGGTGAAATTTGCATTGACCCAACTGATAACACCCGCAACTTGGGTATGGACCTTGCCCCTTTCACGCCTGTCTGCAGAGAAGCACTCTCTGTATCGAGACCCTTGGGCAGAGATTTACAGAGATTGCTTTCGACGAGCTATTCACGCCTCGACTATGAGAGTGCCCTGCTATATGGCGCTCACTCTCTAGGACTTCGTCTGCAATCAGGGTGTCTGCAATCATGAGAGCACATAGCGGGAAAACTTATTTTTTTAAAAAAAAAAAAAAAAAAAATAAGGGAACCACGGCCAAAAAGTGTTATAATTCTCTCCGGACTTCCCTACACCTTCGTATGGAGTACCTCAGGGGTCTGCCATTGGACCTGCAAAATTTATCATTTACACACAACGCTTGGGAACATCATTCCTCGATATGACATTATCTTTGCATTCATACGCTGGTGAAACGCAACTACATTTCCCTTTGTCCGAAACAACAAGAGTGCCCTGCAGAAATTGAAAGACTGTATTGCTGAACGTAAAGTTTGGATGAGAAACAAAACTCAAGCTTGACAGTGTCAGTGACAAACCTGATTTTTGTAAAAGCCTCCTAAGCTACAGCTGAGAATTGGTGAAATTTGCATTGACCCAACTGATAACACCCGCAACTTGGGTATGGACCTTGCCCCTTTCACGCCTGTCTGCAGAGAAGCACTCTCTGTATCGAGACCCTTGGGCAGAGATTTACAGAGATTGCTTTCGACGAGCTATTCACGCCTCGACTATGAGAGTGCCCTGCTATATGGCGCTCACTCTCTAGGACTTCGTCTGCAATCAGGGTGTCTGCAATCATGAGAGCACATAGCGGGAAAACTTATTTTTTTCTGCGCTTCAGGATAGGCAATTACCACTCAATTCTCCACTGGCCACCAATCAGAGACCGGATTAAGTTTAAGATGTTTGGATGTTTATAAATTAAATACCTAATTGAACTTTAATCTGTTCAGAGTACCTATCAGAACTACTCACCTTCAGTTACTAGATTTGCAATGGATAAGAGTATTCTTCAGATTCTCCAGTGAAAAAAGTGTATTGGTGAAAAAGCCATTTCCATTACAATCACCTGCAGTTTTCAAGATTACGTTTGAAATCATTTTCTTTTAATGTATTTTTGCGTTTTTGTATGTTTCATACAGTATCTGTTAGCTCGTAGCGCTTTGACCATTGTCTCGTATGTATGTATGTATGTATGTATGTATGTATGTATGTATGTAGTATGTATGTATGTAGTATGTATGTATGTATGTATGTATGTAGTATGTATGTATGTATGTATGTATGTATGTATGTATGTATGTATGTACAGACTGAGAGGGCCTTTTTCTTATTTGTCAAGGATAGGTGGCTTTTAATATTTAGTTGACAAGATCATACTGAGTTAAGTGGTAAGGACTTAAATTTCAAGGCGTACTTGAAAGGACTTAAATTTGTGGTGTACTTGCACGATCGCGATGGAGAAAGAATATAGACACAAAAGAAGAAATTGTAAGAATATAACACAAATTTCAATATTTTTTCAATAGTTTTTATAGCATAAGAGGATTGTATTTTTGGGACACACTGTATATCAGCAAACAAGGTTGGGTCACCCATTCGTGGATAATCCTTCAATAATTTCTATAGAGCGCAGTGAGTAATAAACAAGTATTACAGTCAAAAGAAAATCGACTCGAATTTCAATCAATATAAACAATTGTTAACCTGTTAACAGATCTACGTAAACACGTAAGGTACAAAAAAAACGTTGAGGAAAAAAGGAGCTTTCGAAAGCCAAAATTTTGCAGTGATAAAGTGTGTAATTCGAATAATATTTCATCTATCATGTCAGAGCAAAATTTGATATGTCAACACTAACAGTACAGAGAAGATGGTACGGAGATAGCACGTCCCGAAGGTAGGCCGAGTAAACAAAATGTTTAGCGTCCGGGGTTTAAAAAAATGAGAAGGGCTTGTTTTTATTTAAATAGGTTAAAATATCCTATTTACCACGATTTGCAGTACATTGCAGTGTCCGCCCTACCTGAAAAGAGGAGGAAGCACTTTTATCTTGTCAGGACCTCCCTAATGATCACAAAACCTGTTTAAAAGTAGCTAAAAGGAAGCGGGATAAGACGCTAAACATATATTTGTTTTTTCAAGGCCTTACTTATGATGCATTGCGATACATCCGATGTTTGCGCGCAACAAGATGATCCAGAATAAATCCTGGCATGGGCCCAAAACGATCGGTGTCGATTTTTGTACTCAATTTAAACAAAATAACCATAACTAATGTATGTCGTCTGATAATACTTGGATATTTCTGCTTGAATTTCCCCCAAAGATAGAGCAAGCTCTATTTGTGGTATAGAGTGCACTATGAGCAAGAATGGAAATGGGGATTTGAAGTGATTTGCACATATACATTCTCGGTTTTACTGAAAGTAGGACTAAATGTCTGGATTCTCTTAAGAAATTACTGCCATCTGCTCCACATTTCTAGTTCGAAAAAGTACTCCTAAAAGATGTAAGTTGATTTACACTTGTTAATAACAAAGCTGCAAAGGTGAAAGAAAAGCAAAATCCCGAATCAAGACCTGGAGACTCAAGCTGAGTGAAGCCAATACCACCGCTACTGCCTTCCATTTCGACACCAAACAAGCTCATCGCCAGCTTCAAATCAACCTCAATGGATCAACCTCTGCCAAACAATCCTACATCAACTTATCTGGGAGTGAAGCTTGATCGGCAGCTTACTCATTATGTGCAAAGGTATCTTCAAGGAATAACCTCCTCTGTCACCTTGTTGGATCTACATGGGGTGCTAGCCCATCCACTCTACGAGACCATGGGAACCATTACTGGCTGCCTTCGTCCCACTCCATCTGAGTTTCTACCAGTGCTCTCAGGCATTACACCTGCAGTGCTTCGGAAGGGACATCACACACATAAACTGGTGAATAAGGCTCTGTTGGACAACAAGCACCTGCTGAATACCACTGTCAAAGAATCACACCAGCTCGGCAGACATAGACTGCGCTCTCGTCGACCTTTCTGTAGACACGCTGCAAATACTCCAAGATACTCCAGATACTCCAAGACCAGACCAATTCAATATCACACCTATGACAGAACTCCCACCTGGTAGCAATCTTCCACGTAAGGAATGGGTCACCTTGAACAGGATTCGCACAGGAGTCAGTCGTTTCAACAGTAATATGCACCGATGGGCTGCGACCATCTATTGCCTGCCAATGTGGCTCTCCGTCACAGACTGCGGATCATTTTCTGAACGAGTGTCCTACCTTTCGTCCACCGGTGGATATAGACTTTTCAAACCCAACCAATCAACAATATAAATGTATATACCAAAAAGCTCTTGGTTTCTGCCCTTATTCAATGTCATTATGACTATGTCTGCAGTTCGTGGTACCTGCCTCTCTCTAAACAAACAAAACACAGGCTTCAAACAACCCAGAACAAAATTATTAGGAGTGTTTTAAATCTATCCCCAAGGTCCCATATTGGTTTTGAGGAGTTTAGTAAGGTAAACTGGCTGCCTGTCAAGTACAGAGTTCAACAAAACATTGTCAATCATATGTTTCGTATTTTAAATGGCAAATCCCAAAGTACCTTCAAGATGGTATTCATAAGTCTTCCACTATTAATAGCTATTCTACTAGATCAGGCACCCTTGCCTTATTCCAGCCAGTATGGGTACCCATGGTCAAACAACTTTTATGTAACAATGGATTACGTTATGGAACTAACTCCATCCCAGTGCATCTCACAATGCAAGACATCTTTAATAAAAGGGAGTTAAGAAACACTTTTTTCATGTCGGACTACAGGATGAAAATGCCTTTTACTTTTCTAATAACTAGCTGGTCTGTTTTTAGGGCTTTTGTTTTGGTCTTAATAACTATTCATGACTTTATTTTGTATTGGAATTTCTTGCTAATGATGTAAATAGTTATTAATGTAATGTGCCATTTCCGTATTACCATTATGCAGGTTAGGCTCATCCAAAATGGACCACAGTGGAAATAAGTGTACATATGTATTCTTTTCTGTGTTTTTATCCGTGGATGGATTCCAAAATAAAATGAAATGAACTATGACAGTGAGATGGTTCCACCAACTCCAACATATTCAGCTGCTGCTTCCTACGAAAGAAATAAAAGAAGAAGAAGATGATAAAATTGAAACATTATGTTGATATTATAAAAAAAGAAAAATTAAAAAAAAAAAAAAAAAAAAAAAAAAAAAAATGAACAATTTTAATTTAAAAAATAGAAAGTAAAACACTAGTTGAACGTATCTTAAAACGTACGTAGTGACGCGCATGTCAAAAAGGGCATTAACGGCAAGGCCATTACAGCAAAAAGATGCTCAGAAAACGTTTTGACGGCAGTCGTGTTTTGCGTCAGTGCAAAGAAGAGTACCGTTCGTGACGTAATTTGTGAAAACAATCAACCATGTGATTTGCATCATAATGGGGACATACAATAGCGTATTGGGTGTTGGCCCTTCTAATTTTTTTTAATTTAATGGTAAAAATGGCCAAAATGTCAAAATTGTCCCAAAACAGTAAATCCGTCGAAAAATGCATTCCTTTCTTTCCTTCAATAATCGATCAGAACATGTTCTTTTACCTTCAAATGAGTCATATTTAAGTGAATATTATGGAAGTCATTCATCAATTATAAATTTTTTGGTCAAATGGCTAAAAAGGCCGAAATTGTCAAAAATAGTAAATCAGTCGGAATGCATTCCTTTTCTTTAAAAAATCTATCAGAACAAATGTCCATTACCTCAAAGGAGTCATATTTAATTGGTATAAATGGAAGCATTCCATATTTATAAATTTGGGGGTCAAAATGGCCAAAAAGGTCAACTAGTCCAAAACATAGGTAAATCAATCATATTGCCGTCTTTCTCAACTTTTCCATCAGAAACATGTCGTGTACATCCCAAGGGAACACAAATGAGTGGATTGCAGTGCTAGCCATTTCAATTTGCATATTCTGGGGTCAAAATTGGCCAAAAACATCAAAATTGGTCCCAAAAACCCTAAATGATTCAAAAATGCCTTCCCTTCCTCAACAATCATAATGGGAATAAATGTAAGGTTTTCTTTCTTCCCAAGAACTATATTAACTGAATAGAGTAATAGTCATTTCAATTGACAAGTTCAAATTGTCCAGGTCAAAAGGGCCAAACAAGTTCAAAATTTGTCCAAAACAATAAATTAGTCAAAGCACTCTCTTTTCTCAAAATAGCTTAAAGGAACTAATTTCATTTACTTCCCCAGGGACAGTGATTAAGTAAATAAATTGCTATCCTTTTTCAATGAACAGTTTGTGTAAAATTTCCAACGGGTGCAAAAAAAAGTCCAAAATATGGTAAAATAGTCATAATTCCCTCTTTAAAAAAAAAAATACTCAAGCAAGGGATATACTTAGGTGGATTCAGTGCTAGGTATTCCAATTTACACTTTTTGTCAACCATTGGGCTGGAGGACCAATAAACTTCAAGATTGAGGGGGAAATCCTCAAGATTTATGGTCAATATGGTCAGAAAAATATAACTAACTTGATTGAAATGTAATGAATTCAGGAATAATTGTCCTTAAGGTTTATTGTTATCCATTAATTACACACCCCTCAGTAATTAGGGTATAGGCTATTCCAATTCTCAGATTTGATGAATTTACCCAAATGGGTAAATTAGAATTATTGCCCTATTGGTCAAAATTGTTAATCAAGCATAGTTCACATCACCAACATTAAATGAAAATGAGCTTGGCCTATAATGCACTTTTCTGGAGGGAGCAAAGAAATCAAAATTCGTTATAAATTGTTTGTTTTTTCACAATGCTTCCTTTACGGGTATACTCATATTGCTATCATACACTCATGAAAAAAATACTAAGCACCCATTTTATATAAGCACCCGATGTTTATTATTGTTTCCAGTAGATAGCTATGGGCCTCCTCTTTCCCATTGATACCAAATAGTACCACCTACCTAGTATGGCGTCAGAATGAACGTCATCAGGTCCTCGAGTCTGCAAAATTGGTCCCCGACATTGGTATTTGCCACAGAAAGCTATAGGCGAAAATCCAATTTTCGCTAAAAAAGTTAGGAATATCGGATTTTCAGCTCTAAATGAGACAAATGGCTATTTTTTCTATAACCATAGCGTTTTAGATTAGATTGCACTGTGGCCATAATATTGTTCCAAAAAGCACTATAAATTTCCTCGGGTGACAACCACCACCCCGTTACCCTTTCGACTTCGACGGCCACATCCTAACCACTGGGAATGTACATCTCACATTTTTTTCGCTACACTAAAGACCAGAAAGGATGAGGTAATGAAAGCTTTTTGGCATGTAGGCGCCTTGAATATTTATTTTACTTTTGTTAGGTTTAATCAACAAGTCAGAATTATCATTTGGTAAAGAAAGAGCCCGAAATGGGACCAACGTCACTGGGTCCAATTGGGCGGCACATTCATTCATGGTTTAAATGGTCCAATGTACTTCTATACCTGGTTGATCACAATATTAAAGGGTTCTTTGCAAATTAGGCCTATATCATTTTTAAATTGCTCAAATCCACCACCACAGACACTGGGCCTTGTGAATCACACCCGAACGAGACAAGCTTGAGGATATTTTTAGCCTGTTAATATTGATCAACGCAGGTCCAAATTTTAAAACAAAGCAGCCTACCCTCAGACCCTTGATAGATCACTGTGTCTAACACATAATACTAAACTTAAACTTACAAAAACCTTGGAGTAGCCAGAATAAATTTCGTGGAATAAAAATTATTTACGATTTCCATTGGACCCAGATATAGAGGGGAAATATCATTTGCATAACAAAATTCAAGGTATAAAACTAATTTTATTTAGGTGGTCGTTTATGTTCATACAGAATGCGAATACGTTCAAAAAACATTATTTTGTGATATTGATTTTATTTTTATTCAATCCTAAGTTTGGCTATTCGAATGTATACCCTAATCCATAATGTTATAAATTAAGATGTTTGTTTAAAAACTCATTAAAATTATTTTAGCTATTTAAATGTCCATTTCAACTTAACATCCGAGATCTAAAAATATAAACACCCTGGCCCTAGCACCTAGTTGTTACATATCTATGGAATATATATAAATTCACTGGTATATTAAAAATATGGACAAAGTCATACGTTTTATCAATTGGTTTCCCATTTTAGTTGATGTTGAATAAATTTGGGAAAATTTAAAATTTTCTTGTCCCATTTCGACTCCGAAATCTATGCTGGCTAGCAGTCTATATCATGTTTACTTAATTATATCCCGTTGGATGTAAACGCATATATTCTTTTGAGCTCCTGTGCAAAAAGACGACATATGTAAGAGTAATAACAAAGTCTACGTTTTTCGTTATTCCACTCATTTTAATTGATTTGTGAATCAGTGTTGGATGAATTTGTCCCCATTTATCATTTTGACTCAGAAATCTATCAAGTTAAATAGCTAACACTCCTTTCACCTGATGAAAAGGCAAAACACTTATATCACCTACTTTGAAAAGAGGGCAGTATAAAAGATTTTGGCCATTTCATCAACCCAAAATCTGGTCAATTAAGCCAACTGCTTTTTCTATTCACATTATTATGACACCTTGGAATAATGATTTGGACCATTTTGGAACAATTTTGACCTATTTTTGTCATTTTGATCTAAAAATATGAAACTTATAATGTACCAGCACTAAAGCTACTTATTGAAGTTTCCTTGAGATATAACTGCAAATGTTTCCTTGAAAATGTTTGTGAAACGAAGTTATGTGGGACTGAGGTATCCATTTTTGGCCAATTTTACCCGCCAATTAATCTATAAATCGGAATGGCTTCCAGTTTATCCACTTAAAATAATGACTCCTTTGAAGGTAAATGACATGTCTGATAGTTTTTTGTAAGAAAGGAATGTATTTCGACTGATTTACCTATTTTTTTGACAATTTTGAACCTTTTTTTGGCATTTTGAAACCCCATAAATTTAATAAATTGGAAATTACTTCCATCATATTCACTTAAATATGACTCATTTTAAAAGGTAATGGACTGGTTTCTGATAGATTATTTTGACGAAAGGAATGCATTTTCGACGGATTTACCTATTTTTTGGACAATTTGACCTTTTTTTGGCCATTTTTTGTTTTTGCCCTAAAATAAAAAATGTGAACGGCCATCAGCCCCATACGTTGTGTCAAATCCCATGGTAGTATGAATCCACTAGGTTCGACCTTTGTAACAAACAACCCCGTCAAAAGTCATATTTTGGTCGCTTTGGCCGCCGTCTCCATACCTTTAGTTTTGACAATTTCAGTGATGCGGGGACAAGTGTCAGGGTTGCCGTTGTATATGCCGAACACTACATTAAAAACATATGGTAGAAGGGCTAAAGAATGGTCAAATCATATTTAGTATTTAAAATAGAGTGTAATAGTTTGCTCCTTTGGTCCTTGGATATGTAAAATTTAGTTCACTGCTTACTGACCCTGTCCTTTCTGTCTTGGTTCTTATCGAATCCTCCAAACACAGTGGTTCTCAAATATGATCCAGGCCAGAGGTGGGGTACAATGTCTGGGTTCTTAATAACCGAATATCAAGCAAGGTCCTTTTCTGTGTCATTGTTGCTCCAGCATTGGGCAGACCACGAGATGTTTCCATTCTGCTGCCGGGTAAGCCCACTTTCTTTCAAAGGAAACCTTTCGGCCGGTTCTAGTTTCTAATATCTGTTGAGGCAGCGCCATTCAGCCTTGAGGATGTGCTCCGGTGGAAGCTAGCTGAAGATTCTTCACCGGTGCAATACATATACCACTAGATGTTACTTGGTTGAAGCAAGTCTTTCTTTCCCAAGGCGACTCTCTAGAGACTGTTTCCATGGGTTGGACTTTGCTTAAAGGTACTAGCGGAGATTTTTTAGGCTACGAAATTTCTCTTTGCCCTCAATTGCAAAGAATCGCTTGTAGGCCACCTATCGAGAACGTTCCGAAGGTTATTGGACAAACAAGTAACAAAAGAAACAGCAAACCTTGTTTTGAACTTGCCTCGACTATCGTAGTTGTCCCCATAGAACAACCGATTTGATTTCTGTCTCCGACAAGTAAGTACTAAATCATCATGTTAGGGGGTACATAAAGACGGCGTAACCGGCTTATTCACTTCAGATGGACCACAGTGGGAATAAGTGTACATTTATGTATTCTTTTCTGTTTTTTTCTCCGTGGATTATTCCTAATAATGAAATGAATGAAGCAGTGAGTCTGGTTTCCACCAACTCCAACTATTCAGCTGCTGCCTCCTACGCAGAATAAAGAAGAAGATGATGATAAATGACATATCTGATTATTTTCAAGCCGGGGATGATTAAGGGGTTAAGCAAAAGAGTAACCCAAGTGAACAATTTATTTAAAAAAGCGAAGTAACACTACGGTTTGAACGTCGCTTAAACGTACGTAGTGACGCATTCAAACGGGCATTAGACGGAAACGGGCCGGGCCTTAACAGCCACAAAGTCTCAGAAAGAAGTTTGACGGCGTATTGTTCAAACTCCAACCATGGGGGATTTGCTCCTCATGGGACTACAATACGTATGGGTTGTTGGCTTCTAAATTTTTTTTAATTTAATGTAAATGGCCAAAAAGGTCAAAATTGTCCAAACCAGGTACATCAGTCGAAATGCATTCCTTTTTTCTTTCAAATATCTATCAGAACATATCCATTTACCTTCAAATGGAGTCATATTTAAGTGAATATAAGGGAATCTTCTTTAGAGATTTTTGGTCAAAATGGCCAAAAAAAAGGTCAGAATTGTCAAAAATAGGTACTCATCGAATGCATTCCTTTCTTCAAAATAATCTATCAGAACCTGTCCATTTACCTTCAAATGAGTTCATATTTAAAGTGAGTATATGAAAAGGTCATTCCAATTTATAAATTTTGGGGTCAAAATGCCCACAAAAGTTCAAAATAGTCCAAAAATAGGTAATCAATCATATTGCCGCCTTCTTTTTCTCGAACTTTCATCAGAACATTTGCTGTACATCCAGGGAACACAAATGAGTGGATTGAGTGCTAGCCATTTCCAATTTGGCATCTTCTGCTGGGTCAAATTGGGCCCAAAAACATCAAAATTGTCCCAAAAAATCGCATAAATGAGCAAATGGCCCTTCCTTTCTCCAAATCAAGGGATAATGTAAAAGTTTTTGTCTTCCCAGCCTAATTTAACTGGACAAGAGTAGTAGTCCATTCAATGTGACGAATTCAATTTGTCACGGTCCAAGGGCCAACAATTTCCATTTTCCAAAACTAATAATTAGTCAAAACACTCTCTTTTTCTCAAATAGCTTACAGGGGAAACATAAGTCATTTACTTCCCAGGGACAATGATTAAATAAGTCTAGCCTTTTCAAATGAACAGATTTTGGTTGTTAAAATGGTCGCAAGGGTAAAAAAGTCAAATATGGTACATAGTCTAATTCCCTCCTTTAAAAATACTCAGGGAATATATTAGGTGATACGTGCTAGGTCTTCCCAATTTACACATTTTTTGAGTCCATGCTCACGCACCAAAATTAAACCAAGATTGGAGGGAAAATCTCAATTTTGGTCAATATGGTCGAAAATATCAACTTAAACTAGATTGATAAATGTATGATGCAGGATATTGTCCTTAAGTTTTATTGTTATCCATTAAATTACAACCCCCATAAATTAGTGTCTTGGCTATTCCAATTCTCAGATTGATGAAATTTACCACAATGAGGTAAATTAAAGAAATTAGTGCCCGATTTGTCAAAAAATATGTTAATCAGCATATTCACTCACCAAAGTACCTTAAGGTTGAAAAACTGGTTTGGCTCATTATATGCCCTTTTCTTGAGGGAGCAAAGAAATCAAAAGTCGTATAATTGTTGTTTTTTAATGTCAGCTTCCTTTAATACGGTTGCTCATATTGCTTCATCCACGATGAAAAAAATACTAGAACCCATTTTATCAAGCCACCCGAATGTTTATTTTTATTCCAGTAGATAGCTATGGGTCCTCCTCTTTCCATTGATAATCCAATAAGTACCAACGAACCTAATTATGCGTCAGACTTACGTCATCAGGTCCTCGAGTTCTGCAAAATTGGTCCCCCCGAATTGGATTTTTCCACAGCAATCTATAGGCGAAAATCCAATTTTGCGCTAAAGTTAGGATTCGGATTTTTCAGCTACTAATATGACATGCTAATTTTCTATAACCATAAGCGGTTTATCTTGCCTGTGCAGAATATGTCCAAAAGCAACCAAAAATTTTCCTCGGGTGACAACCACCCCGTTACCCTTTCGACTTCGACGGGCACCCTACCTGTGAAGGTACTATCGTCACATTTTTTTCGCTACAATGACAGAAAGGATAGGGGAATGAAAGCGTTTGTCTGTAGCGCAGTTTAAAAATAAATTTTTATTTTAATTTTGTTAGGTTTAATCAACACGTCAGAATGATCATTTGGTAAAGACGAGCCCGAAATGGGAACACAGTCACTGTTCCAATTTGGCGCACATTCAGTTATTGTTTAAATGGTCCAATTTAACTTCTATTACAGGGTTGAGCAAAAATAATTAAAGGGTTCTGTGGCTTAGGCTATTTCATTTGTAATGGCTCATCCACCACAGACACTGGGCCTTTGAATCCACCCAGAACGAGACAACTTGTGGATCTTTTTAGCTGTTAATATGAATCAAACTCAGGTCCAACTTTTAAACAAGAGGCAGCCGACCCTCAGACCCTTGTAATCACTGCATACCACAAAAAATATTAAAAAACCTTGTGAGTAGCCTAGAATTAATTCTCGTGGAATAAAAAATTATTTACGATTTCCAATTGAGACATATATAGAAGGGAATGTTCAATTTTGCATAACAACAATTCAGTATAAACTAATTTTTAATGTGTATGTGGTCGTTTATTTTTCATGCAAATGCGAATAGTTCAAAGACCATTATTATTGTATTTATGCATTTTTATTATTTATTCTATCTGTTTGCTATTCTAATTATGGCCCTAATAAATAAGTTACATATTAAGATGTTGTTTAAAAACTCATTAAAATTAATTTAGCGAATTATAAATGTCCATTTCACTTAACATCCGAGACTAAACAAAATCAACATACACCCTGGCCCTACCTATTTTTTTACATATTCTAATGGAAATCTATATAAATACCGGTAATGAATTTACAAATATTGACAAAGTCATACGTTTTATCAATTGGTTCCCTTTTTAGTTTGATTTTGATATTGTGGGGAAATTTAAATTTCTTGTCCCATTTCGAGCCGATCTATGACTGCTAGCAGTCTATATCATGTTTTTACTTAATTATATCCCGTTGGATGTAAACGCATATATTCTTTTTGACCTACTTGGCAAAAAGCAGGCATAATGTATAGTAAGACCAGTGATACGTTTTTTTTACATCATTTAAATTGATTTTGAGCAGTTTTTGGATGAATTTTGTCCCCTTTTATGTCCATTTTTGACTCAGAATCTATCAAGTTATAGCTTGCACTCTTTCACCTATGCAGGCCAAGCACTTACATGACTACTTGAAAGAGGATTTAAGATTTGGCCTTTCAAAACCCCAAATCTGTCAATTAAGCCAACTAGCTGTCTATGCACTTATTATGACACCTTTGGAATAATGATTTTACATGTGGAACATTTTGACCTATTTGGGGGGGGGGGTTCATTTTGATCTAAAATTATGAAATTTGAAACAAGCAACAAAGCGACTTATTGACGTTCCTGGTATTAACGCAAAGTTTTCCTTGAAAATTTTGTTGACGAAGGTATTGGGACTGGAGGTATCCATTTTTGAGCCCCTTTTTTAAACCCATCTTTACCCCCAATCTATAAATCCGAATGGCTTCCCATTCTTAAATCCACTTAATATGACTCCCTTTGAAGGTAAATTTACATGTTCTGATAGTTTTTTTTTAAAGGAAGGAATGATTTTTTCGCCGGATTTACCTATTTTTACAATGTTTTGACCTTTTCTGAGCTATTTGACCCCTAATTTATAATTGGAATTCTTCCATCTATTCACCTTAAATTACGCATTTTAAGGTTAAATGACCATGTTCTGATAGATTATTTTGACGAAAGGATGCAATTTCGACTGATTTACCTATTTTGACAATTTGACCTTTTTTTGGCCATTTTGCCCTAAAATCAAAAATGTAGAAGGCCAACACCCCATACATTGATGTACATCCCATGGTAGTATGAAATCCACTAGTTTGGACCTTTGTAACAAATAACGCCGTCAAAAGTCATTTTTTGTCCTTTAGCCGCCGCCACATACCTTTAGTTTGCAATTTCAGTATGCGGGGACAGTGTCAGGGGTTGCCGGTTGTATATGCCGAACATACATAACATATTTAGAAGGCTAAAGATGTCAAATCAGATTTAGTATTTAAATAGAGGGTAATAGTTTGCTCTTTGCCTTGGACTGTAAAATTTAGTTCATGCTTACTGTACCCTGTCTGTCTTCTGTCTTCTAGTATCCAAACACAGTGTTCTCAACTATGATCCAGCCAGGTGGTACAATTTCGGTTTGCTTACCCGAATTCTGCAAGGGTCCTTTTCTGGCATTGTGCTTCCAACCTTGGCAGACCAAGAATGTCCATGGTCTGCTTCCGGTGCCCCCTTCTTCAAGGAAACCTTATCGGCCGATTCAGGTTCTATATCTTTGAGCATGCGCCATTCAGAGCCCTTGAGAGTTGCTCCAGTTGGAATAGCTGAAGATGCTCACCAGGTTCAATACCATAGGTTACTTGGTTGATAGCACGTCTTTCTTTCCACAAGGCGGACTCTCTTAGAGACTGGTCCATGGGGTTGGAACTTTGGCTTAAGTGGACAGCAGAGGATTTTTTAGGATAACGAATTTCTCTCAAATTGCAAAGAATCGATTTGTAGACCACCTACCAAGACGTTCCAAGGTTTATTGGACAAACCGTGCAAAAGAACAGCAAACCTGTTTTGAACTTGCCTGACTATCGTAGTTGTCCCATAGAACAACGTGATTTGACTTTCTGGTCGTGCCACGACAGGAGTACAAATCATCATGTTTTACATAAAGAACGAACGGCGTATTCGGCTATTCCACGTCAATGTGATCTCATACATTGGAAAGCAACATTCCAATTGCAAAACCCCCGGTTCGAAAAAATTTGGGGCGCTTCTTTCTGGAAATCTCCTCAATGTTCTCTTTAAGAAACTCTCTGGAATTAAGGCAGTTAGCAGCTGATCTCTGGTCCGGACTGTGCTTCACATTAGATACTGGGCAGCTACGCTCTACATGCTCGCTACGATACGACGGATGTCTGGTTGGGAGCAATTCCTGCTAGGTTGTATAAGTTGTCCGTTGTAGTTGGACGAAGACATCCTGTCTGTATCCATCATGGACTTGCACTCTGAGTATAAGTAGGTCCAATAGAGTGCCCGCTACACCAATCTTATGTTTTTATACCTAGCTTTTAGTACGGGGTAAATTTCATAATTCAGTGAGTCAATGGTAAATTCCAATTTAATCTTTTATGGGATATTTATCACGTTTTTACCTGTCATCATATCAATTTGTACCAATAAGCCTTATAAGACTGTTTCCTAAATCAATGCATTATCTTATCTTTGCTTTTAAAGGTCCGGGTTTTTTCGATCGCGTGGTTTGGGACCCCCGATTTACCCGGAAGTAGTAGCGATTTTGATATCAATGAAGACTATTTTTCTATTGTGCTTCCTGAATTTGGCCCTCAATTCCACTTCATTCCCAAGAATATAAAAAACGGTTTTACAATTGGTTAACCACAAATTACACAGTATTGAATGGGCTTTGCAACATCATTATTTGTTCTAAATCTACCAGCAAAACCGTCAGTTTGTTTTCCCACGGTACTGATTGGGTGTATACAAGTCCAGGCTCTCATATAAGTAGAGACATAATCACTAAATCGGAAACAAGCACCTTAAATTTGGCACTTTCGTGACAACACAATATTCTTATTTTAAAGACCCCCAAAAATAATCGGCAGCATGTCTAAATACCCTCCATAAGTTACAAACCATTAGTCTATGCCAAAAACATGAAATGATATCAGTAGTCTGTTTGTTCTGCAAAGTTGGACACCTTTCTTTGCTCCGTGTGTATCAATTGCCACACAATGTCCATTTTAAATACGAAAATGTGTCACATTTTGGCCGAAAACGCTCTGCAAACTGAAGACATTATTACAAGCTTACAATACACAACCATGCTTCAGCCATCCATTAGTGACACACACTTAACGTGAAGAAATGGATCTTTCCCCTGAATGGCAATCAATATTGCTATATAACCTTTAATTTGCCAACTTTTAAAAAGGAGAGATTTTCTTATATGGGTATTGTGTTGGCAATACTGATCGCAATGGTGGCAAGAATGTCAAAATTTGGCGAATACAAACGAGGCTATTGATATAATTTTAATGTTTTCGTGCAACGACAATGGTTTTAAGCTATGGGCGTATTTAGACATGCTGCGTGTAACTTTTTTGGGGGTCTTTAGTTTAAGAAATGACATATCAAATGAGATTTGAACCGGTTACCTCTGGATAACGAGACCAGTGCTATTCTATCTGAGGTTATTTGAACCATTGGATTGCGTTTGTGACAGATATTCATGCCCAATTTCCTTCGATACCCGGAAAAGCGACAGGTGCAGGAATGTAGAAGATGCGGCTTTTTCATACATTTGTAAAGGGAACTGACATGAGATTATTAATACATTAAGACATAGCAAAGACAATTGGATCAAGTTGGATTCGGACCGATGACCTCTGGATAGCGAGTCCAATGCTCTACTATACCATCTGAGGTATTCCAGCCCTTCATTGGACCGATGCCTCTTAACCAATGCTTTCTGATGGGATCAGGTCACTGGACTCGTTATCCAGGGGACTTTTCATTCACTTAAACATGTCAATCTATGGTGGCGGTTTCCTGTTTTGGTCTTTTTTTAAATTTATTTTATTTAAGGATAAGCAAATAGCGATTTCTGAACCAAAACATCCAAAAAAACTCATCAAATTCATCATATGTTGGGATTTTTATTACTTCATAAGATGCCTAACTTAACCTACCTGCAAGTGGTTGGGCTTGAAATCTGTGTAGACAAGGCAGTACTTTAATATGATTCTGGAATTTCTATACGTGCGTATCAAAATTCCCGACTTGAGATAAAAAAAATCCTCTCTGTGTGAATATCCATCCCAGAGTTATAAGCGTATATTGTGGACCTGACCTGTACCGTTTGACCTCAAACGCAAATATTTATTGATCTTTTATTTATTTCTGTATTGGTGTAACCACAATCAGCTGTTTAGTGTAACTTTTGAGACGTCCTCGCTGTATGTCTATTTGGTCGGGAGACGGTATGAAAATTTCCTCACATACTTCATTTTTTCACTATTTATGTTGTTGTTTCCTACATTAAAAAAAAGTAGTTTATAGGGAATTGTACATACCTATCTTTAATTGAGATAAGCTAAAATACATTTTTACATTTTTTGATTCGCTTGAATTTCGCTGCTTATTCCCTTTAATGATATACGAACTAATTTTCTTTTCAAGGCTTGATATTTTGCCAAAACCCTACAAAAAACACCAAAATGGGCCGAAATACAGTTTGCATTAAAATGAGACGCGAACCCCCCCAACTCTGGGTCCACATGG
>JAMKCH010009600.1:0-43388 GCA_023653785.1 Ophioderma brevispina | reverse complement strand
TAAAATGTCAAATGCAGAGCAAATATGCATTTTCTATTATAGTATATGACCAGACAAACAATTGGAGACTAGTTTCGTCAAAATCGGAGCACTCTGGAAAAAAATTACCCCAGGATGACCTTGAACTATTATGAGCCCATAATCCTGAAGCTAATGACCGTAGATATGGCAAACTATGCATTTTTAATCCTCATGACCAAATGAAAAACTTGGTAACAATTAGACCTGTTTTACTTTTGACCCCTGTACAAAAGTTTCCCCATTCTTTTACATGCTCCCCATTGTTGATTTTCTAGACTTTGGACACATTATTCTGTGACAATTTAGAAGAATGATAACACAAAAATTGTTTCTGTTGCAATTTTTTAGGTAAAAAAAACAACTTTCTTGAATATGTAGGCTCATAGGGCTGCAGATGAAATGTCTAAAATCACTGAACCGGAAAAATTAGTACATGTTGGATTTTTTTGAATAAATGGAAAGAGAACCTAGATGTGGTTTTTACAAACTTTTACACTGAAAGTTTTGAAACATAGCATGATTAACATACAATTTACATATTTTTGTTCCTCATCTTGGTTGACATAAATCGCTGTATCTGCCATAGAAATTGACATATAGCCATAGGAATTTCTTTATTTGGTTGGGTACAGATTATATTTACAAGAAACGGTCTGATTTGTAACTTTAATTTTTCATGAAGCTTAGACTATTTCTATGGTTTTCCATTTTTTTAATAACATTTTAGAAAATGCCCCATATTTTGTATTTCCTAGCTTTTTGTGTCCCTATTCTCTCAAATTAATGCTATAAAACTATATATATATCATCAATTTTTACGTTATCGTGCAAAATATGACAACTGTGCATCAAAGAATATTCCTAAGGCGATTAAATTTCCAAATATATATGAAATTGATTTGACGGCTGTCACATACAACTGCCATGGTTTAACACGGTTGTATGTACCATTGTGCATGACATCGCTCGCGCATTCAGACCACATAAAACACGCGCCTTTATTCCGCATAATGCTTTGGAGAAAATACATTAATTTCTTGCTTTCCAACGCTCACGAATTCTTTATTGACCACTTTAATGAAAAAATCCACATCTTTATCCCGAAGTAATGTTTTGAGAAATCTTTATAATAAAAAAAATCTATAACGACCATTTTGCTCATTTTAAAAAATTTGCCTTCATAACGTAATTTTCACCAGCTTTAGATTGATATGCGTTTTATTTAATCGTTAATGTTTAAATATTTATTTAGACACAACAAATCTTAAATCCCACCAAACATTGGCGTTCAGTTAGCAACGTAGTTATCCAGCATCCGGGCTAAAATACTTTTTAACAAGGCCATTTCCTTGCAATATAATAATTTAATTAACATTTTCATGAGAAAAAATTATTTTGGTTATTTTGGTTTTGATTTTTCATCATATATAGTATATTCATGTTCGGAAAATGTTGTGTTCACTTCGTGTTCTTAAAATACGGCCGTCTTTAAAATCAAAATACAGTTAAAACGCCACCAGATTTAAACGAAATTCAACCGGGAAATTCAAAATGTAGAAACATTGCGTGATAAAAGCTGATATCCATTGTATTGAACGACAATGTACGCGTTGCACTATACAAGTTAGAATGTGTATGGTGTACCCACTGGACCGTTCACCCATACCTTTTTTGTTTAATGTATAAAACAGCACGACTCGGATTATTTTGCATAACGTGAATATCAAGCTAGTTTTGGAGCTGAATTTTGCGTTGTTGGTGCAAAACAAATTACTTATTCAATATACCGGGTGTCTAAAAAAAAAAAGAGAGAATCCTCAAAGCGTCCTCTATTTCACGAAGAGAAAAAAGTAATTCATACAAATTATACACATCTGAAAGGTACATTTCGTTAGGTTTCCGACACCGAAAAAATCTTTCCAAAAAGGACACATATTGACCGAGTTATGTCCGATTGAAAATTTGTACCACTAGACCTATGGAGGAACATTAAAGAGTGAAGTGTATAATGCACAGGGACCACCAGCAAACTTACCAGAACTTCGCAACAGAATAACCACTGCCTTTGCAAACAGCCAAGTGGAGGGCAGAGTCAGAGGCAGCCAAGTGGAGGGCAGAGCAGCGCAGTAAAGAAGAATGAGGTAAGATCTTGGAATTTCTAATTGAAACTAACCTTTCCAATATCAGAACTGATCTTTTTAGCTCTTTTTCGCAAGAACAAAAGAAACCATAAATAAAAGAATATGCTTGGACAATGTGTATGTGTATTGTTTAAAGACAACTAAAACAGTAACAATCCGTGGATAAAATTAATAGTGGTACAAATTTTCAATCAAGCTAGCTAACGCTATACCGATGAGTTTGCTAATCGGTCTTTGAATTGGACAAGAAGTTCCATTTAAAGGGCAATCATGATAAACTCAGTGTAGTTTGGTGTTCCACATCAATGCGATTTCTACTTTAAAATACCATCTGTACCACAAAAAGTAACACGAAACTGACTGCATTTTGCTCCATTACAATATAGTATTCCCTGCATGTTTTATCAAATTATTTTAATATCAGATGTTGCTATGTAATTGTTGTGTTAAAATTTCTACTGCAAGAAAAATACACACTTAGGGTATTTTGGCTGATATTTTATGTTATTTTTTCCTATTTGTTCATGACTCGTACAATCACAACTGAATTTGTACCCCCAGCGGGACTAGAACTTGATTAATTTGAATTTGATAGGCGGTTGTCCCCATTTGCAGCTAGGCCCTCTTTTTTTGGAACGAGCCATGGGTTCCCGCCCAAAATCCAAGAACCCCCGACTGTTGTCGATTCCAGGAAGCCGCCATATGTTTGAATATTCGCAGCATCTCGTGAAGATTCCGGAAATCTTTTACCCTTGAAGAACACCACGAACTGAGAATTTTTCTCGAGCGAGAAATCGTATTAGGATTATCTCGGAGTGCCACTTGAGCGAATATGATAACAATTGCATTTGGGCGGCAGATATATTCGTTTCAAAAGTCATGGGAGATTATCTCTTTCTTCATGTTTTACGTGAGCGCGTTTTCTGCTTATTCACTTCAGATGTGATTTCATAATTGGTACCATAATAAAACAAAGGAATTTACAGTTATTCGTTTTATTTCTTTCAATCCATCATTGATTATAGTAAAGAAGCAATAATATTCCGTTTTCTTGCATGCGAATGATAATTAATGTAAACCTCTTACCTTCACTTGTATAGATCCCCGTAATGTCACCACCAATTGTCCTCAAAATTAGTATGGCTGCCAAGGCTTTCCGGGTAGCTTCCATGATGTGATTTTATTAGGCTAATGGAACGAAGGGGAAGAACACATGAAAAAGGTTTTTAATGAATGCATGTACTTTCTCAGTGAAAAGTACACTCGAGAAAATGTTGAAATTTACGCCAATCCACACATAGGGAATTGTAACCCTTGTGAATGAAAACTGAAATGACTCACTTTTTTCAACGCAAATCAGTGATGTACGCTTTGATTGACAGGCAAAAGAGATAAAGGCCTTGTCAAGTGCACACACTTCCGGCCGTCAAAAAAAAAACCGGAAACTCGCAGTATGAACATGAAGGAAATAGGCAAACTGTCTGAATGAAAGCTGGATCATCAGCTACGTGCCATGCCCAGATCTTGGTGAGCTAAATTGTAGTGAAGGGCTGGATCGATTGAAGAAATGTGCAGATTCAATTTGTATTTTGTTTTCAAAAAGGCGTCTTGGAGATATTAATGCGTTTTTCCAATGCTCATAACTTTGAACAGTCCTGTTTTCTTTTCGCAGTATAGAACATGGACCAAAATGGGGTTATTTTTTTTTCAAATAGTTGATTATAAATTTGTGTTTTTCATGTTTATAGTAAAATATCAAGCATCCTTTTAATTTATTTTCTGTGTGTCATCAAAAACAAGATTCGATGTCGCAACATATTATAATGTAGATTTAAATGAGTGAGCTCATGAAATGGTTTATAGATTCTGTCCATTCGCCGTGAGAGTTAAGAGGATTTACTTTAATGGCCGCTGGTAAAAAAGTTGATGTACGCATATATGTATTTTGGCTCAAGTCCCTACTTCAAAGAATTCAACCAGTTGTTCACACATCATCGGAGATTTTCGCGTTTGTGATTGGGTTGAGAGCCGGTCATAAAAACGTTATGCCCGGCAAGTATCGATTCTGATCATTTTGGGGTAGGCATGTTGAAAGAGGAGACGTGTGTAAACAATGAAATCAATGTTTGCTACGGCTATTATTGCCTCAAATAAATATTGAAGCCTAATATACTTGACTATTTAAAAAAACTATATTTTTCGTGAATATGTGTTTGAATAAAAGCAAAACATGCTTCAATATTTGCCTGTTAGTGCACATTCGACACACCCCTATTCTGTCAATGGAACATCCCATTTGATACATTGATTGCTGTTTTTCCCTCAAGGGTGAAGAAGACGAAAATATGACATGAAAAGAGTGAACTTTGCAGCTGATTTTTTGGAGGATTTAAAGGTGCATATTTCGTGATTTCACACGCTGTGTTATTCATTGATCATTAGATATTCTTGGCAAAGCCACCAAAGAATCTTTTGACATTTTATAACAAAATTTTACAAAACTTTAAGACTTGTCTACAGATTTATTGTCATTTTGTTCAAGTCTTAATTTTAAATTCTATTTAATACTGCTTATTCATCACAAAAAATTCATCATAAATAAAAGACTATTCAACAATTAATTAGATTCGAATTAGTCTTGTTGCTTGCCAAAATATATTATTTGCATCAGAATCTATAAGACAAAACAGCTTGCTTCAGCCTTGCTTTAGAATTTAAAGCAAGGCTGTTTGATGGAATTGTTTAGTAGCATTGTATACCTAATCATTACTTATCGGATAATTAGAAGGTAAATTATTAAAAGTTGATTTTGCAATCAGTTGCAAGATGAAATTGGAATTCAAGTTGGAAGTATAAGTAGTAACAACAAGTGTTACAACATAAGAATGTTCAGGCATTGGCTGGTTCAAATTTTGGAGACGAAAAATACAAATTTCCACAATTTTATTTCAGATGATTTTTTGGGTTGCAGCAAATTGGCTGAAAAAGGGTCATGCTGTTAAGATATAAGTCTTACAAATGTACCGACTTACCGTTTATTCATTATTACTAGGGAAAATCAAGGGGAGGTGATGTACAGAAATACAAAATGCAAAGACCAGTGAGTGATGAAAATAAAATAAACTGACCCAATATTTTTTTTTTTGTGAAAGAGTTGGTGGTTATAGTCTTCTCAGATGTTTAGATACATGCTTCGTTTTTGCTTGGATGTCTTTGAAGATGTCAGCTGGACAGTGTTAATTTACTAATATGAACCAAAGAAAGAACCTTGTTTTTGTATCATTTTAAAAGTTTTGTTTGTTGAAAATTAAACTATCTTCCTGAAAATTCCCCAAATTCCCATAAATTCCCGTTTCCCGAAATTCAATTAACATTTTCCGCTCTGAAATTTTCGGGAAATTTTGCAACCCTAGTGGCCACACCACCTTATAGAAGATTAGCACAAAGCGGATTATACGTTCCTTGACATCCCGGCCAACCATGGCATTAGTCTTTTGTCATTAACCATTTGGTAAGAACTTAAGTCATCAGTTTACAGTAAGTCATGTTCTGTGCAGCAACTTTGTTGGTCGCAGGGGCCGATTGGTCAAGACATTAACACTTTTGTTTCCCATTGTTTCCCCATCTTATCAAAAGGTCCAGAGCCCAGTTTGGCCTGCAAGTTAACCGGTTTTCTTTTGTTCCCATTATTCCCTTCTTAATCAAGAAGTACTGCCGCAATCGGATTAAATTAACGCGATCCCGCCCCTCCGATTGCAGGCCCCTTGGGCTAAGTGAAAACGGAAATTTGAATTAAAGAGACGATGGCAGGTCGATTCTTTTTTTTTATAATTTAACAAGTTAAAAAATGACGGTATTTTCATTCTGTCAAATTGTGACTTTCTTTTTTTTTTCATTAAAACTTAAGACTAGACTTAACCTACTGGCAGTTAATTTAAAGTAAAATGCAAAATCAGTTCCCTTCCCTTTCGTTTGAAAAGAATTTATCTTGAATGCCTTATAATATAAGCATATAAGCTTGGCCGCTGCCATTAAAGGGCCATTGGTTCCGATCGCTAATAGCCTCGCCCCGGGACCCCAGATTTTACCGGAATTGTCAATTTTTGGTATCAGAAGAAAACTACTATTTTTTCATCATTTACCCTGTGAAATCTTAGTGCTCAAGGATGTTTGGTTTGGATATTATGAGCGAAAATGTGCCCCATTTTTAGTCGACCATATTAATTTTACACAGTACTCTATGGGGATTACAAATTAACCGTTTTTAGCTCTCACATCAAAACGCGTTGTTGAATGAAATATCGGCGCGAAAATTACAGGTGGGGTTTTGGGGTAAAGGCCCCGTACTATCAAGATGAAAAAAAACTGTAGACTAACATCGGCCATCCCCTTTGAGTCCCCGGCTAAATTACCATGACTACATATGCTTTGTTTGTAATGGGCAACCAAAAGGCCTAGTCGTCCGCATCGCCAAGCATTAACCCCTCACATCAATATCCAACCCCAATGGAAATATGCAAGAAGTCTCATGGATTTTAAATCTACCTGTCTAGGCCTTTCAAATTTGGTTGGTATTTCTTAGAATACGGAAGTAGTACTCACTTTTCATAATTTTCTAGAAGGAGTGTTAAAAACAAGGTTAAAACATTAAAACAAATCATAAACTTCTTGAAACTCCAAAATTTATGGAGGAAAGTTAAGTCTTTACCATAGTCAGTTTGACTATTTTTTTCGTAAGAATATTATATTATATGCGACGATCCTAATAGCAATAAACTTTCTATTACGTTTATGAAGTGATGAGAATATTAAGAGAAAATAGGCAAAAGGAAAAAACAAGGTTGTCATCCAAAAGAAAGCTGCTATTTTTTTTTTATAATTTATGTGTACATCCCATCCACACACTGCTGGATACCCGTAAAAAGTACACGCAACTCTTGATACTGATCAATGTGACTATCACCACAGTAAAGTTAGGCAAAAACAAGCTTCTCGTAATTTGGGCCCTTTTGTTTATTTTAACATCAAGCGTGGCACATTTGGTGTTAAATGAAATCATCAACGCTACCTTGGTGGCCAACAACCAAAACAGACGTGGCCTCTACTGGAGAAAATGGAACGTGGTGTTTGGTGTTTGAATCTATCTGTTCGTTCTGGCAATCAAAAAGGAGTCAAAATTTCAAAACTGGATAATGTTAGGATTGTTTTGTAAGCATAGTCTTAGATATGAGGAGTAGTGGAAAACTATCGTGAAATGATTAATACATGTAGTGCTCAAGGGAAAAAGACTATTGGACAGTAGTCATTTTGGTCAGTACTCTTGGACAGTAGCCATTTAGTCTGCTGTCATCTTTGGAGCCTAAAGAGTTCAGTTTTTGAAATCAAAAGTGGAACATTTACGACATACGGACTTGTGGAAATACTTGGATTGTTTACTGCATAAATATTTGTCTCGTCGTGGGAACCTTTAGAACCCCAGTCGTGGACATTCAAATTCTTGAACCAATCGTTTAAAATCAACAAAAAATTAAAATAAAGTACGTATTATATAAAATCAGTTCATTTATGGACAAGGCTCATTTGTTGTTTAAGGGTATTCTGACCTTGACATCCAACGAGATGTCGTAACACAAGTAAGAACTTGTAGCAATTACAACATGTTATTTTCAACACTTAGCGTGCGCTGGCATCTCCAGGGAAAGATTAATCATCATTCAGCTTGTCTGCCTGGAGTACTAAGTAGTAAGAATTTCAAATCATTGTGAATGAATCAGTAATATATTCGGCGCATCGTGGTGGGGCCCCATATATCGCAAATCTTACTAAGC
This sequence comes from Ophioderma brevispina, assembly GCA_023653785.1. NCBI lineage: Eukaryota > Metazoa > Echinodermata > Ophiuroidea > Amphilepidida > Ophiodermatidae > Ophioderma > Ophioderma brevispina. The sequence continues at coordinate 35,398 of JAMKCH010009600.1, read as the reverse complement.
CAATGCACTACTTGCCTTTTTGCATCGAAGATGAATAATTTGAATGCGATAACGTTCATGTCGGCGTCATGTTGGCCCTAGCTTTGTTAAGTGTTGCGGTGAATGTATAATTCCATTAGTTGAAGAGATGGATGCCGTCACTGCTGCAGTTTTAGGACGCCTTTCATATGGAAGCCCGTTTAGATTGTACAAGTTGGCTGTAGAGATAGTGCAATCGTGTGCTGAACGCGTACTGAACGATCCTGATTTGGCTGTTTTAGATGTATTTCAGTAATAATAGAGTCAGTTCCAGATGCGTTCTTTCTGTACACGATCGCGTGTATAGTAGATTTGCAGAGGGCGTGTAGTGCGGATATGTAAGGCGCTATCGAATGTAGTTGGATCCAAATGCACTCGTCATCGTATTGTATATTACGAATGGGATTTTTGTATTTGAATTGGGATGAAGTGCTGCAGTAAAAATATCACGTGATGCAATGTATATTTTATATTGAAGTAGGTTTCGTATGTGAAAGCTGAGATATGCCACTTATTGTACAAAATTTTAGAAAAGCAATGGTCGTGTTTGGAAATAAGAACCGGTGAAATGGTGACGGGATGATAATGATGTTGGGGAGAGACGAAAACGGTGTGTAGTAATTGATATTTGCATTAATGGCAATCTGATGACCGAATTGCCTAGCGACCGATATACAAGGCAAGATTTTCTGTATTTGAAAAATTAGCATACGTGCCCATTACTAGTGCACTGGACGTTACGCCTGTTAAGTATACTATTATTATAAAGTGGTTAGTCTTTCGAAATAATGCTACAAATTTATTTTGGTAAGAATTTAATGACTTCTTACTGAGTATGAAGAATGAGGAAAGTGGTTGAGGCAAGATGCCGGCCAGACCTTTTGTGATTTAAACCGTATTACCTAAGCGGAAGAATATGCTATTAACAAATATATTTCGCAAGCAAACGTTTAACGTGATATTTAGTGTATAAAAAAATTAGTGTTAAAATGTACAAATCATTTGCACAAAAATCAATGATTACATCGGTTATAAATTGAAAGTATGAAATCGTGTTTGGAATATTTGGCACGCGCATTAACAAAAATACGCAGAGTAAATGTTGGTTACGCGACGCTTTAGAAAGTAGACGCCATTGTAAAAACTTGTTTTCTTAAAGTTTGAGGTTGAAAAATATTTGGATCTTATAATTGAACAACTACACACAATGTTCAGTAGAACTGAACAGCATAACCCCCAGACCTTCTATAAACCCTATACAAAACTGAGATTCTTTGGTGGATTAAACAATCATGATGTTGACAGTTTCAGTTGCCCAAATGAAAAACACTGAGTATTTTAACCTTTGGCAACCCTCACAGTAAGAGCAAGCAGACTTTAAAGCTGCTGGTTTACGTTTGAGGTTGGTGAATAGAAAGTCAACGACCTTTGCAAATCGTTTAGAGAAGCTATTGTGAAGAAAGTACAAACGTTGTCTCGACAAATGTGTTAACTCATAGAATGTGTAAAGTTACCTCTCATCGTTAATGCAAATGGAACCTTATGTTTGGATCGTTGTGGGACTATCTGAAATTATGTTCTTAGTGAAAGTGGACATTTTTAGCATTCCGTATTTGGCATCTGTTGATGAGTTAATGTTGATTTTTTTTATCCGTTATAGCTTTGCTAAGGCAATGTGCATTAATTGACACAGTTTGAAAGAAAGCCAGGAAAATACTGAATATGAGACAATTGTACGTGGTACCTTACCAAGTTACCAACAAGGAAATGTTTTAGATGTTTTCAGTAGTGAAGTAGAGTCAGTTCCGGACTGCGGCTTTTCTGTATAACGATTCGCGTCGTTATAGTAGATTTGTAGAGGCGTGATTGCTGATATGAATGGCGCTTCGAATTGTACTGTATCAAATGCACTCGTCTTGTATTGTGTTTTACTGAAGGGATTTTTGTATGGAATGAATGAAATGCTGAGTAAAATAATCACGTGTGCAATTGGATATTTTATATTGAAGTATGTTTTTCGATTGGGAAAGCTGAATGATGGCCATTTTATTGTATTTAAACTAAAAAAGTAATTTTTGAAAAGCATTTGTCGTTTTTTTGAATAAGAAACCATGGTTAAATGTTGGACGGTGAATGATAATGATGTTGAGGGCAAACTGTGTTAGTAATTGTATTTGACATTAATGGCAAATCTGATGACGAATTTTGCCTATAGCGGACCCCCCGATATTTACAAGGCAATTGCAAGATTTCTGTATGAAATAGCATTTTACGTGCCCATACAGTGCACTGGGAAGGTTACGCCGTGGCTGTTTAAGTATTATATTATTATAAAGGTGGGTATTATTGGAAAAAATGCTACAAATTTATTTTGGTAAGAATTTAATTACTTAATGAGTATGAAGAATTTGAGTGACGTGTTGATGCAAGATGCCGGACTTACTTTGTGTATTAAACCGTATTATCCTAAGCGGAAGCAAGTAAGAAGATGCTATAACAAATAATTTCGCCAGAAACGTTAAGTGATATTAGTGTATAAAAATTATGTAAAATGTACAAATTCATTGCACAAAACATCAATTGTATTACATCCGGTTATTTAAATTTTGAGTAGAAATCGTGTTTGGAATATTTGGCAACCCGCGCATTAACAAAAATATCGCGTGAGTAAATGGGTACGCGGACGTTATAGAAGAGAGACGCCATTGTAAAAAACTTGTTTCTTAATTGAAGGTTTGAAATATTAGGCTCTATTACTTGAACAACTACCCACAATGTTCAGTAGCTGAACAGCCATACCCCCAGACCTTCATAAAGCCTATACCATTAACTGAGCTTCTGTGGTTTGGTTTTGTAAACAATCATGATGTGACAGTTTCAGTGTGCCCAAAATGAAAAACATTGAGTATTTTAAACCATTTTGAAAATCCATCCACAGTAAGAGCAAACAGACTTTAACGCTGCTGGCTTTTTATACGTCTGGAGGTGGTTGATATTAGAGTCAACGACCTTTGCAAAATGTGTTAGAGAAGGGTATTGTGAGAAGTACCAAACGGTGTTCGACAAATGTTGTTAACTATTAGAATGGTAACATTACCTCTCATCCGTTAATGCAACATGGACTTATTTTGATCGTGTGGATCTATTCTGAAATTTAATTTTCTTATGAAATGTTGGAACATTTTTTTTTAGCATTCCGTATTTTTGGCAACTGTTGATGAGTTAATGTTATATGTATTCCGTTAACTTTGCTAATGCAATGTGTATATGACCACAGTGAAGAAAAGCGGTAATAATATCTGAATATGAGACACTTGTACGTGTTCCTTACAAGTACAACAAGAAATGTGTCGATTTGGGGTCTGTTGCTGGTAGACAGTTCAGCAATTGCGCTCATATTTTTAATTCAATCTCAGTTCTTCAAGTCAAAACTGAACGTCGAAAATGTATTAATCCTATGTTTGAAGTGTAACTTATATTCATAACAGTATGCTATAATACACATCCAATATAATGGTATAGATTAGGTAAGATATCTTACATGTAGGATTCTTCCACGAACTATCACCTGATAATCGAGATTAGGTCAACCTACAAATAGAGTATTACACAGATCTCATTTATAGCTGTGTGTGACTGCAATCTAAATTGTTAACAACATGGTCAGCTACTAACTGCGCGAATGCATCTTATTTAGTAACAACTTTTATCCACCCATGTTGCTGACACGGGTTGTTGCAACTACTAAACAAGGTTAATATACCAGTTGCGACAACTATATTGTTGTCGATACTCTTTGCTCCGTAGGTATGCGAAAGTCATCCTCCAACTGGGACAGCTAGGAGTTTTTTCCATTGTCGATTTCTGCTTTAATGAAATACTTGTTTTAAACGATTCGGCGACAGTATATAAATTTAACACCTTGTACTTATTAGTTTTCTGAATACAATTCTGATTGTAACCAAACAAACATTTCTACAAAGTTAAAAAAGCGAACAATGTAGGCCTTATAATATCGGACTTTTATCAAGTACAAAACCAACTGAAGTACAAGTTGTATACAGTTGCCTCAATAAAATTGCGTTGCAATATAACTGTTAAACTACTTTCTGGACTCCAACAATAAAAAATGTGTGCACCAAGTTTGCAAATACCAGAACATGGATTTGATCTATATAGCAATATTGCTATTCGTTAATTAAACAACTGCAAATGTTAAAACCCCTATGAAAGTTAGGCCTCTTCCATAATTGTTCTAACCAAAAGTAATTGGCGGGGGCCTGCCCCCCCCCCTTCACCCCACAATTTTTTTTATCATTAATTTTATAGTCCTTTAAATTTATAATTTTTTAACTTAAAATCACGATTTCACCAAAAAAAGGTGTTTTAAATCCAATTACCCCTATTCCACCTGCACTACTAATAGCCCAGCATGGCCATGTGAAATCAAACACTTGCCTAAACGTACACCTTCGTCCAAAAGTGCCATCTTCACCACAATATTGCCAACATCTTCCTATATGTTAATTACGACTATATTATAGAGTTTTATGTAATCAAAACATCACAGCTTTAATTGGTTTGCAGCATGATTTATTCCTCGATGATTTGTTTTAAATTTGATAAAATGGGCCTTTCAACGGTACTGTACAAATTAGAAAAATAATAAAAGGGGGGGTCACCACTTCGTTTGTGAGAAAATAAATGCAATCCAAAAATAGGGTATTACTGACACAAATTTAACACGTAACCCTATGGGGAAATTTTCACAAATTAATGCGGCAATACACTCATAGGAAAAAAATGTGCGATGGGAATTTTTTTTTGTTTTTCATCTTTATGTTGTGGACAAAATTTGCTATGCGTTAAATGGTTAAATAATAAAAGTGGTGTTTACCGACTTACTTGTCGTAATTCGCATAAAAAAAAAAAAAGATCACGATAAAAAGGGATACTTTTCAATAGTTTTTAGTTTTCATCGTTTTCTTCCATGTTTTGCGACGTACATACATTCAGACGCAAAAGTAGTCACGCACCAAATACACATTCATACGCGCGTGTGAACGTTGCGATCGCTCCCATAAGAACAGGATCGCTTTGTATTATCGCAGTCGGCGCCGGTTATGGTTGCGTTCTCTCTACGGAGTACAGAGTCAGATTGAGCAAAAGTGGTGTGTTCTCTATTTTAAAAAAATTTGCTTTGGCGAAATTGACAGAAAGTATAGGCCTATGTTATTTCTTTTGGTTCGCCAAAAATAAATTTTGACCTAATAGCCCAATTCATTATGAAACTCTCGCCAAAATGTAGATTATTGTAAGAAAGGTTAAAAGAAATAAGAGACCAGATAGACCCGGTCTGGCACAGCCTAATTCATGGCCTCATTTCACCTTTAATTTTGAAGGTTTTTTTTTTATTACCGGTATTTCTTGAGTGGTTGTAATAACCGTGGTTTAGATGAAAAAGATAATCTATTTTCGTGATCATTCACCCCAGTCAAAGAATCGTATAATAAAACGGTTTTTAATATCAGTTGCGTAAAATGCCGACGAAAGCCCCGTGAGATCCCACCCTCCACCACCACTATACCCCCTATAATGGTGGTGATTATGAGCGTACTATGATTTTATAAGGCCCATTTATTGGTATTGACAAGAAACAATTAATAAACGAACATGTTATTTTTAACTAGTTAGACCCTCCTACAAGAAAGAATATATATTTTGTGTTTTCTCACAATTTGTCTTGTTGTTGCATTAAAGTGGAGCTGATGTCGTGACCTAACATTGCGGGAAAGGCTCTTAATTTGTCCAAAACCACATCTATTCCAGTGGGGATGTATCCAAATTTGTACGAAAAATAGGTACAGCATATTTATTCCTTAGTAAGACTAATCGTCTCGGACAACCAAAACGGGTAAAATTGTTTATTTTTTTTTTTTTTTTTAAGCCCGGGGGGGGGGGGCTTTGGGCAAAGCCCCTCAAAGTTCTCAAGGAAAAAAGAGGAAGAAGACAGAGGAAGGGAGGAAAGAAAAAGAGGAAAAGAGAAGGAGGTAAAGAAGAAAAAGAATGATTTTTGTACATGTATTTGATTTTTTCATGAACATGCGGATTTTCAAAAGTACGGAAGAAGTAAGAAGTATCGCCAAGAAAGGGCGTTTTCAGGGGTCTTGGAAAAAACCCTTAAACCTCAGTAGCCGCCTGACAACACCCAATTTAGTTGCGCTTCGCTCTCAGGGTTCTAAGAATCTTTAGTATAGCCCCCCCCTCAATAAATTTTTTTCGGTGCGAGAACGCCCATGTATTGTGAGTGGAATCAGTCAAAGAAAATTACTGCTTGGTAACGTAGTTTTTGCGATCGGCGTTTATTGGCGTAAAAACTCGTCGGAAAATGTCACCGCACGTGAAGTTGCGTAAAGCATACGCTTTTCATTTTTGTGCGTTGTACGTCGACACAGGCTGCTAGAGCGCTTGTAACTACACTTGTAAAATATTTCCTGTATATTTAACGGAAATTTCTGGCAGCAGTATTTCCAGTCATTTAGGGTTGGTAATTACCGAAATTTCTGTCAAGTAAAGAACTGTGGGAAAGTAATTTTACAGAATTGTCCTTCAATATTCGGTTTTTAAAAGGAAATAAACAAATATTATACAAAAAAAAAAATGAATGTTGTTATTTTAACAGAATTTTCCGTAATTTAAATTACGGAACCAAAAAAAATTTCGGTAAAGATTGCTGCCAGAAATTTTTGAAATTTCCGGTAAATTAACATTTTTATGTTTTTTGTTTTTTATTATTCAGTGTGTTTTCTAACAAAACAGATTTTTCGTTAAAATTTACGGGAAAAAATTGTCGTTTTCTTAATTTACGGACAATTTTAACAGTGTGAGCGCAAGGGACATCAGCTTTTGTGCGCCCTAGTAAGATCACGCCTGCAAACTCCTTAAAAGTCAACTCATTTTATTTTGTACACTCTCATAATAGAAATTTTTATGCACAGCAAGTTATGGGTCAACTGTGTACTTCTTCAGTACCTAGTCTTCACCCATCAAATCGCCATAACTGCGATGATGTTTTTTAAAGATCTCTTCTGTGGTAAGACTCTGCTTGTTTAGATAAAAAGATAAACTATTTCGTTGATCATTCAAGTCAAAGAAAATCGTATCAAACCGGTTAAAATAGATTTGCGTAAATGCCTACGAAAGGTGAATCACTTTCATATTCCTGATAAGTGGATTTCAGGTAGCCGTAATTATTTAATAAAGCCCATTTCTGGTATTGACAGAAAACCAATTAATAAACCGAACATGATTTTTAACTATTTAAGACCCCGCCAAGAAGAAGCTATATATTTGTGTATTTTTCTTTTCTTTCAAATATTTTCTTTTGTTGCGTTTCAATTGGACTGTGTCGGGGCCCTAATCATGCTGGAAATCTTTATGTTAATTTTTGTCCAAAACCGACATCTATCCCGTTTGTGATGTATCCCAAATTTGTTACGAAAAATAGGTACAGATATTTATCCTTAGTTCAACTATATCGTCCTCTCGGAACCGAACGGTACAAATTTGGTGTATAGTGTCACTGGCGGACTCGGGGGGGGGGCTTTGGGGGCTAAAGCCCCCCGCAAAGTTCTCAAGAAAAAAGGACGGAAGCCAGAGTACGGCGAAAGAACGCAATAGGGTACGCGCAGGATCCCATACGAAAAAGCCCTGATTTTCTTGCTAACATTCTTTACTTTTTTTCATGGCCCATAGGTCACATGCGGAATCACAAGTGACGGAAGAAGTAACGCAAGGAAAGTCGCGTTTTTTCAGTCTTGAAAACCGCTAACCCCCTCAGTAGCCCCTTACCCACCGCATTAGTCCGCTTCGCTCTCATGGTTCTACCATCTTTAGTCGCAGCTCCCCTCAATAAAATTTCCTGGGCACGGCCCATGTATTGAGTGGAACTCATAAAGAAAATTTACGCTTGTACTGATTTTTGCGCTCCTATGCGTTTTATTGCGTAAAACTCGTCGGAAAATTGTCCCCACCACGTGAAGTTTGCGTAAGCAATACGCTTTTTCATTTTTGTGCGTTGAACGACGACACAGGCTGCTAGATCGCGCGCTTGTAACTACACTGTTAAATATTCCGGAAATTACTGAAATTTCTGTTCTGGCAGCAGTATGTCCAGTCATTTTAGGGTAAATTACAGAAATTCTGTCAATTAACGGAACTTTGACAGTAATTTTAAAAACAAGAAATTTTTCTCAATTACGGAAAAAAAATGTGTATTTGTAACAATTTTTTCACGTCGTTTAAAATTACGGAACCAAAAAATTTCCGTCCGGAAATATTGGCTATGCCGAAATTTTTTTGAAATATTTCCGTAAATTAACAATTTTTTATGTTTTTTTTTTTATTCTTATTGTTTTCTAAAACAGAATTTTCCGTAAATTTACGAAAATCTGTTTTCTTAATTTCGGACATTTTTAACGTGTAAGAGCAAAGAAATCAGCCTTTGTGCATCCCTTAGTAACGGAATCACGCTGCAGACTCCTTTAAAAGTGTTACATCATTTTATTATTTTGTGGTCCACTCTCATAAAAATATTTATGCACGTCATATTATGGTCAACTGTGTACTTCTTTATGTACTCGTCTTCAAACCATCAACGCCACTAACGCGTGATTGTATTTTTTTAAAGACTAATCTGTTAAAGACTATTCTTGTTTAGATCACATCTCACTGACCCTATAGTAACCGAGTGATGGCTAAATGAAATTCTCAGCAGCATATGTTTGTATCTACTCTGTGTCCTCGGCCTCCATTTTAGCCCGCAGTTTCAATGTTATACTCATCCAGTCGAATGACTTATTAGTAATCATGAGTTAACTTTCATTCGTCAATAAAAGACATGTCCCTGTGTTTTTGAAAAATGCTGCCTTCAACGCGGTTAGATCTGGGTGACACCACTGTTCCTGCATCTGTGTAAAGAACCATGGGTTATGTTTGATTCCAGCCAGGAGTATGTTCCCTCATATGAAGCTTCTGAAAAGTGGTAAATTGCCATATTCTTGGTTTATCACTTTTGATGCCTGTAACTTTTCTGGTACGATCTTGGTCTTTACCGCATTAATTATAAGCTATACTATACCAACTCATTACTATACGGCGCCAATGATAGATCTCAAAAGGCTCCAGCGCTCGCAAATAAAGCTGCGCGCCTGGTGGTCGCATGCGGTCCTAAAGGTTGACAAAGTTCGTCACTTTAAGGACGTAATCGGATAGAAAATCCTTCTTAATGTACTATAAATTTTTTCATGGACAGGCCTTCTTGCGGGAAAAGGCTAACATGTGGATGAGGGGCCTCCCTTTCTTCTTAATTCTACATTTTTTATTATGAGTAGGACAGCAATTCTTGCAAGTCGAAGCTACGATCTCTGATAGGATGTTTGTGCGTCCTTGTTAAATATACACTCGTACCATGCGTAAGATTTTGAGCTGATCCATTCAAGTCATTGGTCCCTAGGCTGTGGAACAAGCTCCCATTAACATTTGAGATGCACCTTCCACCTGTGCTTTTAGGTGGCTCATGAAAACATATTATTTCCTGATGCTTAAAATTTTGTTAACTTTGGATTTGTTAGTTTTTTCCTTATTATGCTATATGTGCATATTGTATTTCGTATTTTTTAAGTATTGTTGTAGACGCTGTGTTTCTCTGTAGAGCGCCATATAAATGCGTTTTATTATTATTTAAATGTTTATTTCGTGAATCCAGCACATCAGTTTAATCATTGCTCACTGGATATTGTTGAGAAAAGCTTATTGAGAAAATTTTGAGTGTGATCCGATCTGGCGGTTTTGTGTTATGAGCAATAGCTTGTTCCTCACGGTCCCATAGCCACTGTTTCTGTCCGTTTACAGAAATACCATTGCGAAATTTCTTACACTTAAGATTAGGTGCACGTGGATTACTAGACTAACGTTCAGATGATATACAAAATCTCAACTTTTTTTAGTAAGTCGGGGGACGAGGGGACAAACACACACACACACCCACTCAATCCCCCCACACAAACCACACACAACACACACACACACACGCGCGCTGCGAGTATTTTTTTATCCAATCGACTGGATATTGACTGCGTCAACGGCAAGTATAATTACATGTTGAAACCTTTTTTTGTCAACAGCCAATTTTTTTTGCTTAATAAGCACGGAGAAAGGGTAATATGTGTTTGAAATTTTTCCTTGCATAGCAGCGGGCGTAAAACTGAGAAAAGTCTGAATTTGAACTTTGACCTTTAACCTTGGCATATAACATTTGACCACACCCGTCAATTCCGTGCAATTTTAGATAAGAATGCTTGCCGGAGCTAAAGCGAGATTACGGCGTATGATAACTCTTAAGGTAACTTGCTTTAGGCAATACACAACGCTCTTTTTACATTTACTTATCGTAATGTTTATAACATACAGGCCCTTGATTTGGAAGACTTTCATGAGCCATTTTACTGTTTAATATGGAATTTATCAGTGTTCTCAATCAAAGAAATTAAGGCATCAATTCATTATTACATCGAAATAACTGAAAAACAAGATACATTAAGCGTTATTTTTTTTACCAAAAAAGACCGATATCGATTTAAATCAATTCAAAGGGACATTCACAAAGTTGAGGTCATTTTTAATAAATCAATCCTTCCATAAACCCATTTTTAAGCGGATGAGGATTATTTTGTCGACGTCAGTCACATAACACTGAACAAATTCAGAATCTTAAAAACCTTCTATCGAAGCTACTTTTTGATTCTTCCATATAAAAATAAGATTATCATCGAATGAAAAGCAATGCGTGCTATTCAATGAAAATCTATGTACTAATGTAAGATTGTTTTGTTCATAATATAGAGTGATTTAGATTTGCAAGATTGCTTTTCCGTTTTTTTTTCCTGAATGTGACTTGCAGTTTTATTTCAATTCAGATTTCATTTGAATTTTAGTCCCCTGGTTGGGAACATTGATATTATTATAAAATCTTAATAAATCCAATGAATTTAGTATATCAATTTGCCACTGCAAGTAAACATTTAATGGAAATGGATGGTGCTAACGTAACGTAATATTGTCAGATCAATTTCGTTTGCTTTTGTGAGGATACCTAATGGTAAAAAATTAACCGGTTGTTTACATAATCAACATTATTGTTTTTTTTGTCAACTTGTAAACGATTTAAATTTGACGCCCGTGGATGACCTTTATTTTTCAACCATGAGAAGGACGTGTTTGTAAAAAAATGTCAAGAATGTGACGGTGAGTTACCAAATATCACAAGCAAAATTGTAATTTGTTCTTAAAATAAATCCTGAGGCTTCAGGGTTCAGTTAAATAATCCTGCCTTCCACCTCAACACCAAAGAGGCTCATCGCCAGCTTCAAATTACCCTCAATGGAGCGCCTCTGCCATACAACCTACACCAACCTACTTGGGAGTGAAGCTTTACCGCATCTACTTACCGGCAGCACTCGAAGTCCGTATGCCCCAAGGTATCTTCGAGGAAATAACCCCTGTGCAGACTTGCCTGTAATTTCATTGGTGCCAGCCCAACGACCCTACGCCCCACTGCTTGGCCCTGGTCTACAGCACTGCGGAATAGCCGCCCTGCAACAGCTCTAACATAAAAGAAGCTGGACACGGTACTCAACGAGACCTTGAGAACCATAACGGGCTGCCTCCGCCCCACTCCATCTGAATTTCTAACCAGTGCTTTCAGGCATTGCCCCTGCAGCACTTCGGAGAGAGCACCACTCGCACAAACAAGTGAATAAGGCTCTGCCTGGACAATAAGCACATGCTGCATAACACTGTCAAAGAATCACACAACCTCGGTAAGACAGAGACAAGTGCGCTCTCGCCGACCTTTCTTTCCGAGACGCTGCTAAACTCTCCAGTGTCTCCCATTCAACATCTCCAAGACCAGATCAACTCTCTAATTACACCTAAGAACGAACTACCACCTGGCAGCATCTCGCACGCAAGGAATGGGTCACCTTAAACCGGATTCGCACAGGAGTCGGTCGCTTTCAATAGCAATATGCACCGATGGGGGCTGCGGCCATCGTCCGCCTGCCAAGGTGGTCTCTCCATACTGCGGATCACATTCTCAATGAGTGTGGCCCTACCTTTCGTTCCCGCCGTGGATACAGATACTTCAAACCCCAACCAATCAACCAGTGAGTGGCTTCCAACTTTAACAACACACTGTAGGCTGCGCCCCTCATACGCAAGAGAAGATCCTGCCGGCAAATCTCAACATTTTTTTACTTAGTGACGCCTAACCTATTGTAACATTTATGTATTGTACATGTACGTATCATTTACAAGCGATTTTTTTAAAAACGGCATCCATTTTTTTCTGTGCCATATGGCGATATTTCATTAGACACTCTAATAATATTTCTTGTCTTGTTTTGCTACATAAATGTCCTTAAAAGTGATAACAAAACACAGTATTCTCACCCCTCATCAATTTGGCTTTAGGCCTAACGATCTACGCATTAACGAACTCTTCTTGCAAATAGCCGCAGAATTTGGATAAACTTCATACCATGGACGTCTTCCTTGGAACCTTAGCAATGTCCTTGTCAGCAAAATCAGATATCCTCCTTTAGAAGGTAACTGAATATGATGTCCGTGGTCTTGTTAACGAATGGATTAAAAACTAAAAGAACAAACAACGATTTCTGTTTTTTAACCTTTTCCGAAACCGACCAACTATTACCTGCGGAATTCCCCAGGCGCTATCCTTGGTCATTTTGTTCCTATATACAATAATGACCATCCACTCTGACTCTGTTCTGAATATCCCCTTTTATATTATTTGCCGACGACAACAAATAAAACAACCTTTTCCCACTACAATCCATTAACCTTGAGCTAATGGTAAATAATGAACTTACTGGTTTATTTTCCCCATGGGTCTAAATTAAACAAATTGTTGAATATTAAACGATTAACTATAATGATTTTAAACAAATAAATATACCGTTTTTATATCAGATATCAAACGTGCTATTAGGTTAGCAATAGGTCTATCACCAAGTACTAATCTCAAATACTTTGGTATCCTTTGACCACAACTTATCTGTGGGACTCAAGTGGCCTTAGTGCCTATATAGGTCGCATTTCTTTCCGACTTTAGGTTACCGACCAAAGCTTTAATAAAGGCTTGGCAAAATTGTCGATATTTGGCTATAATAATTATTGTATCATGAACACATCTTTTAATACCATTTTCATTCATTTTCCTCAAATTAAGCTGATTATATTGTATATATGTTCCAGTGTTTAGGTTCATTTCAATATCATACGCTCATATCCGTCGCGTGTAATATGAGTAGCAAAAGTATAAAGATTAATTTTGCATAATATCGCCATGGAAATTTAGGTCACACACCCCATTTTGAGATTTGCACATTAAAAAAAGCACAAGAAATTAAGCTTTAAATGACCCCAAATTAACTTGGCTTAAAGAGACAACTGGCACATTTGAAAAATAGTGCGCCCTCAAGATTTTTCAAAATCGATTTTTGCATGGTTGTAAGGCTTTTGTATACCAAAATCCTCCTCCGAAATGATTAAGACCAAATCAGTTGTTCCTTTATGGGTAAACAGAGCGATTTATAATTTAGCGTTGCCGGCGACGTTAAATTCAGCATACGACGCAACATGGCGTTTAACACAAGAACCGCGCACGCTATATGCATGACCACGCTATGCACACTGTTGATCGGTCTATACCTTTGTGGTTTTAATATCATGAGTACGAGTCAAAATAATCATGTATATCACATTTTTGATAAAGTTATGGAAACCTTAAAAGTTGTGCCTACAAACTTACCTGATGTGCTTTATCCTCATATCAATGTCCCCTATCTGTTTTTGGGGTATGTTATTTTATGTGTAAAATATATCTCTGTTCTTCCAATGGCCTAGACTATCATTTAGAGCAAATTGAAGAATTTCCATATTTTGTGAAAAATGTGGCCAGTGCCGCTTTAACGAATTTTCGATATAAACTGTTTTTCTTTCTAACACTTAAAAGCCGACAAAGGTATTTTGAATAATTTTGTGTTTTTAAGAAAAGTCCAAATAATGCAGGTAAAAGCCACAGAATTAATATTTGTATAATTTTGGTTTTTTAAGAAATAACCAAAAGTTCTTTAAGTACAGTAATCATAGATTGCATAACTAAATCAGTAGTTGACCAGTTAGGCTTATATTTTTCAATTGGAGTCTTTTTATGTGCTGACAATATTTTTTAATTTTTCATCGTGTCGTATATTTTCTTTTAAATGGCCCTTTTCAACCCTGTTCTCTATGTCTGGTAGATTGAAATTTGAATGGTAGTTTTTCTTTCCCATAGCAACCTAAAATCTTAGTGCTAGCAGTGAGATGTATCTCTATCAATACTTCATATTAAAAATCGACTGTGGTTATGGAGACGTTTTTGTATTGTGGCTGATTCCAAAAGGATTTGGGGTTACGATAAGCTGATATTCTTTAGCATAATTATATATGAAAATAACTCAGTAAAATGTTAAGATATTGAGGTCTTGGCATTGTTAAGGATACATCTCTGGTGCAGTTACTTTACTGAGATGAAATGGGCTGGTATGTTTCCCCTTGACTTATTCTATTCCTTACTTACGTGAAGAATAACTACTTTTCCCATAAGTGTGTTTGTGAAGGTCATTACTTCATTGAAAAAGCTTCTTTGTAATTTGTTTTTAACGGCAGAGGGCATGATTGTTCACTACCTTCAGCTTGAAATAAATTACCACAACAAATTTCACAAAACAATGCCCAGAAAAGAAAGTAAAATGGACAATTAAAGGATTAAACACACAGGATTTCACAGGGGTAAAAAAAATAATTAAAATAAAACCATGAAATTATAAAACCATAACTATGATATTCAATCTCTTCTTATCTACTTTATAATTCCAGCAGATCTTAAAGTTAGCAAAAAAAGTGTACCTATTATAAAAAGGATTGATGCTGAATTATTTTTAAACTTTCGATTTGTCTCACTACTCCCTGTTTTTTCAAAAACCTTGAAAGACTAGTTTTTAATAGATGTATGAGCTATATTGACATGCATGAAATACTCAATGATTAAGCGTTGGGTTTTAAAAACAAAATTCAACGCTGTATGGCACTAATTGAATCTGGTAAACAAAATCAATGCCGCAGTCGAACAAAATGAAATAAACAATTGGTGATTTGTAGATTTGGCAAAGAATCCTTGAGACGATTAATCATAATACATTACTCACAAATTAAGTTATATGGATTTCGGGGAATTGTACACGACTGGTTTTAAATTATTTATCCATTGAAAAAAAAAATGTATAGTCAATTCTGGGCAGTCTCGTTTTAAAAAAAAACACTAAACTATGTGGAGTGGTTCCCCAGGGGTCCATAATTGGGCCATTACTGTTTCATATTATATATGTAAGGTATATACAACAGAGTTTGCAATTATATATTTGCAGGCGATACGCAATAGCTTATTCACATACCAACATTACCCCCCCCCCCCCAAAAATAACTTGATCAATAATGAACTGTCTGAATTAAGCAATCGTTAAAGCAACTAAAGCATTTGTTAGTGACAACAAAAAACAAACTTACATGGTATTATCTGGGGACCTCCACATTTAGGACATAAAAATATAGTTAATAAAACCTATCCTCTCAGATAAACATGTAAGCCAGGGGGAATGACACCGATATTGGGGGCACGCAGTGTTTGAAATCGGGGTGGGTGGTTGACGGTGATTTTGAATGCAAGAAGAAAGTTTTTGTTGAGGTTGCAAGTTTTCGATCCATAAGCACGTAACTCTTTTTATACTTATGTGCCCAATTTAACACAAAATACCCCTTTTACACGTTTCTTTTGGGCACGCACATCATTATAAACTAAGAATTCCTTACCATGACCCGTAGACTCCATGCCTACTTGCATGTGTTTACTGTATCTCCAACACGCAATTTCTTGCATGGTTCTTGCCCACTACTCCCTGATGCACATGGACTACACACAGAAAGGGAAAACATAATACTGATGACACGAAACGATCAACAGATAGTCAATGCACCCTCAAAATGAGAAATAAATGATAGAGTGTGTGCAGGGCCGCTGAGAGAATTGCGGGCCCGGGGAACATTGGAGTTAGGGCCCCCTTTTACACAAATTCGTTTTCACCATACGGGGGGGGGGGGCGATTTTTTGATTTTGAAGTAGTGAAAGCGCAATGCGCCGCGTCAGCCGGTGCGGGGGTGTGGGAGCTGTATAAGTACAAACACTGGCCAAAAGTATCGCAACAGGCGAGAATGGAAAGCAATTATATTCAAAAATTGATTTAAAAGTGTACTAGGAGTCATGACTACAACATTACGTAATCCTTGTCAAAGTTGTGCTTCAAACAGATTCGCCTTCCAAGAATAAGTCGTTACGAAAAATGTTAATTGATTGTCATGATTCAGGAAATATGGCGGGTTAAGGAAATGCCATAATGATAACTTGCCGATTGTGCTTCCAGAGAAATACAGGCACAGGAACGGCAAAAAGGCTGCCACAATAGTCGCTAATTGACAGTTACGGGTTTGCCATGGTCTATTCTAAATGTTTAGGGCGAAAATCAGTGTGGCTGTATGGACCGAAAATGAGATAATGTCAACCAATATGGGAGCATGTTCATCCCCGTTGGACTCGGGAACTGTGTGTGGGTCTCTAGAGGATCGATTAAGGATTTTCCATTTTCAGGTTAGAAAGAAGGCGTCTCAAAAAGGTTACATTAAGTAAGCAAAAAGATGAAAATCTATACTAGGCCTAAAAAAATCTGCGTAGGTGAATATCTGATATGTGAAAATGCGCCTTACCCATAATAACTGAGCGTCTCGGTTCCAAGTCAACTTTAGCAGGCTTCACATAATTTATTGACACCTCAAAGACATAAACCACCTATAGCCTCATGTCAACAAAACACTCCAATAGGAGCCCTTTGTCGCGGCTACGAGTACTTGGTGGTGTCCTAAGGAAACGTTACACTCTTACACCGGGAGCTAGAAGAACTTTTGTAACACATGGTACGGACACAGAAGGTCAGCGTCCATTGATTCAATGGGGTTGACCTGTTTCATATCAGACCTTGGTTCGTATCCAACGGTATAACTGTCTATACGTAAGGAATTCTTTTGATTGTCTTCAATGCTCCGAGAGGGCACAGAAGTCCATGTCCATTGCATTCAAGGACTTGACCGTGTTTCCACTCTACTTGGTAACTAAAACAATTTGTGAGACACTCGAAAAACTATCCTTATTTAATCCTACAGCTCCACAATTAAATGTGCCACCATTTAATTGTATCCAAATCAGAGCAACTTTAAAATGACCCTGTAAAATTGACCTAAAGAGATACAAGACAAATTGCGCCACCTCACCTTTGCGATGATCGTCAGGGTTGTTAGTCATTTCCCTTAGGGACGTAAGATATAAGCGTATAAGAGGCACTGAACAGTGGTTAAAGCCTTTTCATTAACTGGTTTTTACCCAATGAAAACAGCGTCCAATTCCGGTTTTGTTTCCCATTTAACACGGGTGGTGACCGGATTCACCCACACTCGTACCTCCTCCATCCTCCTCCATCCTCAGTGGGACGCTAACCAGCTTTTATTCGGGGGGGGGGGGGCAAGGGGGGGGTGGAACATATATTTCGAGGGGGGGAAGGCATATATTAAAATTAGTTAGTATAGTATATGGGCATATGTAAATCACTAATAAATTAAAAAAATTAAAAAAATTCCCCAAGGGGGGGGGGGCAGTTGCCCCCATGCCCCCCCTTGTTACGCACAAAGGGAAAGAAGAAAAAAAAAAATTAAAGATATTTCCTCATCCCCCTCTTCACTATCCCCCCTCTGTCTTTCCACTCATTCCTCCCTTTTATTCCCTCTGAAACCATTTGGCTGCCCGGCCCATTCGATCTCCTCATCCCCTCCCATCTACTTTCTCACGCTCCTTCCCCTCGAAGCTGACTCTTGCTCTTAAATACTTCTTAACGTTCTTTGCTCGCCCCCTCTTTTCGTACCATCCCCCCAACCCCACTACTAGCACTTCCTCTTCACTGAAATGTTCCCTCTTCAGCAGCCCTCTCTGACGAGCTCCTCTTTTGCATTCCACACTCTTCCTCCACTTTCCCCTCATGAACTCTCTCCCCCCACCCCTTTCCTACCCCGTCTCCATGTTATAATGCTCATCTTTCCGCCTCCATACTAAACCAGCCCTCTACCCCCGGCCTGCACCTCGCCACTATACCAGTTAGTTGCATTAGTGTTCTCTTCTGTTCTCCTTTTTTTACCCCCCATTCCCCCCTTCCCCCCCAGACCACTATCGAAAATTCTCTTTTCAAATGAGATCTATTCCTGCCGTGCCCTCTCTCAGTTCGAGTCTCTTCTCCCCCTCTTTCTCCAATCTCCTTCCGCCCACCACTATCTTAACTTTCCTCCCTCCCCACCACACACTTTCCACACCTTGGTTACCCTCTAACACTCCGCCCCCCGCCATCCCCTTCCGAACCCTTCTCTCCCCACTTTACCTACCTATCTCACCACCCCCATCTTCTCGCTCTCCATTAACTACACTTTCACCCCTATAATGTTCGTACACTCCACCCCGCCCACCCTTCTTCTTCTACCACTGCCCCCCATCCTTACCATGATCGCAACTCCCTAACCCCGCTGCTTCAGCTCACTTCCTCTTCCCCCTTACTTTATTTCTATGACGCCTCATCAATGCTGTCCCCCCGCCACTACCCCTGCTCCTCAGTCGTAATGTTGTTACATTTCGGACTTACCCCCCAGGTCTCGCTACCCTTTCTCCCAACCTATATTAACCTCTTGAGTGTTACCCCTCATCCCTTTCCCTCCCCCTCCATATTCATGATCTTCCGTTCACCCCCCAGCCATCCCCCCCACTACTTCTAATCATAAACTCCGCTTCCGCTGCCGGCCCAACTTTTCACCCCACACTTCCAAGCTCGTGCTCTTACCCACTACACCCTCCACCCCTATCGTTCACTACGTCCCTCGCTTTTCTCTCTCATACCTCTATTCTCCCTTCAGTCCTAATACTCACATTTCCACTGTACCTAACTCCTTCTCCCCCTCATCTCCTCACCTCTCTCATATCCTACCGTCCTTCCATCCCGCTGCCCGCCTCCTCTCTATTCGTCTGCGCTCAGCCACTTTCTCACATCCTGCCGTATCTCCCCCCCTAACTCTCCTTTCTTTCCTCTGCCGCTTTTTTCCGGCCCCTCTCCTTCCGTTTACCTATAGACCTTTTTCCCTTCTCCCCCCTCTTCTCTTGACCCATCTCCTTCTTCATCCCTTCGTATCTTCTATTCTCCCATAATTCCTGTCCCTCCTTCTTTCTGTCCATTTGCCCCGTCCCATCCACTATATTCTCCTTCTTTCATTATCCTCTCCCACATCCCTCCATATGTTCCACTTTCATACCCCTCCTTTCTTACCGCTTTCCAATCCACCCCTCGAATCCACTTTATTCCATCCCTTATTATCCATACTATCATCCTTTCAGTGTTCTTCCATGTCTTCTTGGACTCCCCTCCTCGCAAACCGCCCATCTCGAACTCCAAAAGCATGCTCGTCATCCTTCCTCCGCACGTGTCCATACCCAGCGTACACTATTCGCCTTCCCCAACCTGTCCACTGCTCTTTCAAACCCAACATCTGCATCAAGTCCGCAGTCTTATCCTTTCGAATTTTTAACAATACATTACACAATCGCCACATAGTAAAAAAAAAAACGCGTACAAAGACAAGACACAATTCAACTCTTCATTTTTGAAGTGCAAGCAGCACAAGCAAATCCCTATGTTCGTCAAGTAAAGCCGGACTCAGAGAATGTCCCGATGAGGGCCCCCTCAATTTTCAACAATTGTTTGCATTATCCATAATACTTGTGATAACAACCCACTGTGCGAAATAGCTAAGCTCCAAGCGAGGTCCTTATAAGATCAAATCGCAACTTTATTATAATTTCCAGATCCGGAAATTTAGTTATTCACAGCCCTATGGCACTGTATACTACACCTAAAGGTTTACTGCATGGAAACCAAAATCCGTACCTCTGCAACCTTTGGAATTGGTATTTTAGGGTACTATCTATAGTTCTAGTTGACTAGTTTCGATAAATACACAAAAAATTCTATGTGCACGCATTGTGTTCCAATAACAAAACAAAACCAACCTCTCAATCTACTTTTTAATATTGAAGTAATAATAGTAATAATAATTTATTTGTCCTTACTTGCATGTGATTGCTGCAGGTCATCTTTTCAGAGTCAATTTTTTTTTTCAATCATCTTTACTTTTCTATAGTTTCCTATAATTCCCATTACTTTTGCTATTAATTCCTTCTGGTCATTTTCTTCATGCGTTCTGTGTTTTGATCCGTTCTTTTCCCCCCTGATTTCTGTAATTAATTATGGGTCATGGAAAAAATAATAACAATATTCCATTCGGATGTAATACCGTATATACTATTACCAAGAACACGATATAATCTGACCTGACCAAAGAGAAAGAGTGCCGTATCTTGCCAGGTTAGTGGACAAATGTATGATCGTTAACTTAATACAACGTACAAATCACAGATCGCTATAATTCCCTTTTTGACCTTTTAATTTTTCCTTTTATTTTTTTTATATAACAAAGACAGACGCCAGCAATAAACTATTTTGAAACCAAATTTGGACCATACGTGAAACCGCTCAGACATAATACAAACATTTTCTAATCCTTAGATATCTTACGATCTATAATGTTTTATTATTAGATCAGATTACTCGGAATAACAAAAAAACTTATGTTGCACTTAATTTGATTCCGTCATAAACCACGTTTAACACCTTATGTTAAAGGCTGCCTCGGAGATTTCCAGATAGGGCGCCCTTAATTTTCAAAGAAAGTGGTGTTTTTGGCTATACATAATGCTTGTCCATGTACTAGTCACTGTGTTGCAATAGCTATCTCAAAACGAATTCCTTCATATACCAAATCAAACTTTGTTATAAAATTGCTGGATCCGAATTTGGTGTTCTGCCCGGTATCCTATGCACGTAATACTTACTAATTTTACTGCTCAAATCAATGACGATGCATCTCAAACTTTCGAATTGTGCATTTAGGTTTTACTATCTTTTAGTCTAGTTTTTTAATTATGACAACAAATTATATTTCCAATTCTCGAGTCGGCTTAAGTAAGGGGTATTTTTTTGGGGGGGGGGGGGGGGGGGGGGGGGGGGGGGGGGGGGGGGGGGGGGGGTTTATTGTTGTCTTAGCAATTTCTTATCTAAAATGTATCAGTTTTAAGTCCTTTGAGAGATATCACGCATGAATATATTTGTCATTATGCAGGATTCTTTAGGTTATAAGTTATACAAAGCCAAACAGGCTTTACCTTCTCTTAGATTTGATTGAGGATAAGCTTCCCTAAAGAAAAGGAACATTACTGCGAATGACATCTTTTAAAGACTGATTGTGTAATGTCAAAACTTTTTTGCTGATTTGTAATTTACATGCCTATACCAAGGACACAAATGCTTAAAATGCTGCCTTTCCCATTATTATTTATTATTATTTTATTTATCCTTATTTTTATATCATTAGTATTTTTTCTGGACGTCCGGCCTGTTGTCCTCCGTGTACCTCACTATTTCCCTCACTCACTCGCACTTATATGTCTTTCATTATCTCTTTGGGCACTGCAGACAATCCAGGTTCCAAACTTCTAGACATAGCCCCTGGCTCCAGTGGCGGCACCAGCATCATAATTTCTTTTGGGGAATGGGGGAGCAAACGAAATATCCGGGGGAGGTAGAGTGGTGTCGTTTAGGGGAGCGTGGCAGCAAAAAAATAGTATAGGGGTGGGGAGAATCTCTCCTTTGTACCCTATGGTTCCCGAGTCACCTATACCACAAATGCTGCAGGTCAACAGTGTCAAAGGTCAAAATGTAATACCTCTAAATGCCTTTTAATCAACTGTACATGCCTCTAAATGCCGGGCTTGAATATCATCATTATGACCTCTGACCGCAAAAATATTTTGGCTAGAAAAGAAAGGAATCCATAAGCATTTGCTCCCAAGACTTTCATGGCCACTTAGACCAAATTGATTCGGGAGCAGATCACTGTAGAGATCATAGGGGCACATTAAAGTGACAGGAGGAGGTTTTTTTAGGATACGAATATCTCACAGATTTCACTGTATCGGTTGTAGACCACCTACCGAGAACGTTTCAAAGGTTTTTTTAAACAAGTACAAAATGTTACGAGACGTACTCAAGGTCAGAAAAGCAACCTCCCGTGGTTCATAAAACAAAATTCACAATGACTATTTGTAAGAAGACTGACTTGACCAAGATGTAAATTCAAAAACAATGATTTTAATACATAAATCTGATCAATCAAATAGCACAATACACAAAAATTATTATTTTTTTTACCTACTTAACAATCAAATTAAACACACATCTCATCAATTATAAAGTTTACAGTTCTCGTTGGGTGCGCACCAGTCTCTGTAGAATCAGGTCCACATATAAATCTTGGCGACACAATCCTTGCTGGTACAGTTCAATTAGTTTCACGAAATCGCAAAGGTCCTTTTGGTCTAGACCGGCCGATTAATTTGTGAAGTTGTAGACTTGGAGAAAAACTGGAAGTATAACTTCAGCTTGATGGTATAACATTTGTCCATACAGGTACTCAGTGCATTAAAGGTGAATGTCACTGGTAAGAGACACAATCCTGCTGATATTCTAATGTTAACCTTTGTTTTTCCAAAGGCACCAAATTTTGTGCAGCTCTGACAATTCTGACAACTTTCCAGAATTATAATAAAGAACATAAGATTTTTATAAATCAAATGTTATGAAAGTTCTCCACCTTCTGTTTGAGAGGTCTACATTCGCTGAAATCTCTTGTCAACTGGCAAAGAGAAATAACTTGCAACAGAATTTGTCCACAGCAGATTTCCCATGATGCAACACAAAACAAGCGAAGAAAAGTCGAAATTTCGTCATCTTTTCAGTTCGCTGAAACATGTTTAAAGGAAGTCCACAATCTTCCACATCCTGTGCTCGAAGTGTTTTGACATAGCAATTACACATAGTTTGTTCATCAACAGGTGTGCAATCTTGCTTCCTATAGGTAAACAAAGAACCTCTATCCAGTTCTTAGACACTGTGCGCCTATTGTCCTCTCTAACTGCGAACATCTTCTAACATGTTCTTCAGGAAGTTAACACACATTAGTCCATTTAGAACTAGGTCAATCAGATAAGTCATACTTATTGCACAACACATTGCAAGTTTAATACTTTCCAGTAATAATTTATTCATAATTTATATGATTAAATTTAACATTTAATTAATACAATACAGAAAATAATATAATATTCAGGAGTCTGTCACAAAAAGAAAACCGCAAGCCTTGTTTTGAACTTGCCTGCTATCGTAATCGTCCCCATTGAAAAACATGCTTTGAATTTCTGTCGTGCACGACAGAAAATAATAGAATCATCATCTTATTACATAAATACGGTATATTTGGCTTATTCACTTCAGGTGTGATCTAATAAGCATTCCAAATATGCAAATGTCCTCTGGAAATGTCCTCGTGTCTCTTTATAGACACTATCAGTGATTCACTCGAAAGAGTCAATATATTTAAAATTTCGCAGGAATGGCTTAACCGTCGTCTGCTGAAGGGGGGAGGGAGGTGGTTACCACCCCCTTCAGGTTTTTTCTCCGGCTTGCTAAAACACCTTTTTGGTGCCAAATTATTTAATGTAATTGTCAATTGACATGTTCCGCTCCTTTTATCCAAAAACAAACATCCACCGTTGTATAGGTAAGATACAGGGTGATCCCAAAGTGATGGATGGAGGGGGGGGGGGGTGTACCAACACGCCTAGCACAACACAGGAATATCAGACACTTGATTTTGGTACCAATAGATAGCTATGGCCCTCCACTTTCCATTGATACCAAAATAAGTACCAACATGCCTAGCATTACGTCACAATCTCAGAGTTTCATGCGATTTTTGACTCTATTTGAAAGGAAATGATTAGTTATATATAATGGGAGGCATGCGAAATTATCATTTATCACCTATAGTAATTATTTTCGGACTTTCCTCAGCATATGACGTCATAGTGACGTTAGAATGGGGGTGTTGGTACTTATTTTGGTACCAATGGAAAGAAGAAACTCTAAGCTATCCTTTGGTATCAAATTCACAGGAATCGGATGTTCAGTAACAACAATCACAGGGGGTGGTAACCACCACCCCCTCCCCCTTCGCAGGAATAGCTTAAAAGTGAAGGATAAGTCTGTAGAATCACAGGTTATTTTTTGTAACTGAAAAAGAAGAAAACCGCTGACATTAATAACTAAATATCCGATTCTTTCCTTGTTAGGTTGCTTTCGTGTGAGCACTTATAGGGTATGTTAGGATATCTGAGTTTTGATGATATTTTTGACTTTCTAATTTGGCAAATCATTGATAGTGTCTATAATTGACGTGTAATTGCTGTAAATTACTTGATGATGAGCAATCTTTAGAATTGGGAGACTTGGAGAAAATTCACCTTTATAATTTTCTATGTACAATCGATTCCCGTTTTCGTTTATATTATTTTAAGATTTTTCATAGAGCAATTGCATTAAATGATTTCCTTTCAAGATTTGGAAGAGATTAGCCAAATTGTTTCTTTTGTGATAAAAAGCCTGATAACAGTCCATTTAGTTTGTGACTGCGAAGTGGTAAAACCCATTTGGGATGATATTATTAGTATGATAAGGATCAAACCACAATAATAATTTTTCTTATTCAACATTTGAGAAAACGTTTGGTTATCCTGATGATAAATTCCTTACATTTTTGTTTTTATTGTTAAATATTTTCTTTATGTTTGTCAATTTCAAAACAAGAGTCCTAATTTTATTAACTTGAAAAATAACATCATGATAATTATAAAAGCTGATTTCCGGAAGTGGAGATTTGATCTCTGATTTCAGATTGTCATTGGTGTGAATGCTTGATTCCATTATCTCAGCATTTTTGTGTTTTGTAAGGCCAGGCTTAGTAATATGCTTGCATTTAATTCAGTTCTTTAATTAACACATTCATTCAGCCCAAACTCATCTGTGTTGTACAGCATAGTGTCCATTGGAAATTTCGTAAGTAAAACTTTGCTTTTAATACCACTTTTAGGGTTTGGGTCTTTCTTTCTCCACCATTTCGAGCATGATTTTGATGAAAAGTCGAGCCCTTGCTTGGCTACACAATGTGTATCTCAGAATTATTCAAAATGGTCGGACATTGAACGATGACGATTTTTTTTTGTGCCAGGTGTATTTATACTCCACAGCTACTCAAAAAATTTCTACATTACATTACTTTCTAACATTGTCCAGTAGGAAAGCACATTTGTGACATCATAATTGGAAGCTACCCATTTTGCAACATACCTAAAAACTCCCCAGCAATTTAGAGTAGATATTACCAGAAACGTCTCCAAGCATGTAAACACATTGAATAAATCATTAGGGAAATTCTTTTTTTTTTTCTTTCATGTTGTAAACAAGTTAGGTAATTTCCTTTTAGAAATCTTCTCAAAAGTTGAATACAAATATAATAATTACCTTAATTCACGAAATGAGGATAATATAACACCGAACAAAACGCGGGTTATTCATTTTCAATATGAAATGTGTGCCTGATTGAATAAATTCTTGTTGATCATGTTGATCAAAGATATTTTGAACCATTACAATTAATTTTTGAAACTAGTGTAATAATTTGGACATGTTTGTTATTGAAATCTGTGACTGCATTTGTCTGAAGATTGTAAACGAAATTAATGTGTTAGTGATTGGATGTTCAAATTGGGTGTTTCAAAAAGGTAAGGTAAAGTTGTAAGCACCTTACTGCTACATTATACCAATACGTGCTTGTCCAAATCAGTAGGTAAAATTATACAAGTTACTGGTAAATTTATTCAAACGCGTGCGAGTCCTAATCACAGACTTCAATATTAATATATATGGTGCTGATTCATAATAGCCTGCGTACTGCGCATGTTTATGATGTTGTGTGATCGATATTTCCTGGCGTTTGTTTCGGATAGTAACATTGTCACGTCGCATTACGCGTATTTTTCATCTTTTTGCGGTGTTTATGTAAAGTATGTAGAGTTATACCTTACCTGTGTGGATACCAATTCGAAGGACATAACGCCTGTCGGGCATGTGAGGTATTTTGAGGTTGCGAAGTGATTGCCGGATAGCAAGAGACATTGTTGCTATCTCAACAGCATGCTGACGCCCGTTTTTGTTAGGAATGCCTACAAAAGGTTAAGATAATGGAGATTTAACATGGAGGTGAATACAATTTCATTTAAAACAAAATCGTGAAATCCTCATAAATATCTGTAAATGTTTAGACATTCTATTATATTCTAGTTAAATTGTTCAAGAACCCAGGTCAAGAACAGTCATTTTTTGGTAAAGTGTATTTTAAGTCATGTAAATCGGCTTCCGTTCACGTAAGTAGTGATTAATCAACCACCTTCAATCAAAGCACAGTCAGTTGAACTAGGTCTTAATGGAAATGTATTGGACAAAGAACATTGTAGTGGACATCAATTTTCCCATCGGATATGCCCAAACCAATTTAAAATAGGTCTGCCCTTTGTGTAAGGTTTAGTAATTAGGTTCCTATGCTTAAATATGATTTCAGAGATATTTAAAGATCTCTAAGATTTGCATATTCTTGTTAAAAGAAGCGAAAGTGTAAATCGAATTGTATAATTTGGAGTTGATTAGAATACGAGCACCTGGCCTGCTTGCAATTTGTGTCTTTTGGCATAATCTGTACTCTATGTGCATTGTGTCTACATAGAAATGGGTAAATTCAGTTTTAGAAGGGTTAGTTGTTTATTTTGAAATCGCCGCAAATGCGACAGGAATTGATGAAGTAAAGAACATACTTAGAGTAACATACTGATCAATCTTCATCAGAAAAAGTGGATATCTATTGGACGAATGGATGATGTCTAGAAGATAAATAGGAACACGACTTACCTGAAGCCACCATGTATGCGTCCCCGATGGTTTCTACCTTATAGGCATCAAATTGTTCTATTAGACAATCCAGTGATTGGTAAAGTATATTCAACATTTCCACAACCTAAATAACATACAAAGATAGTAATGGTACAAATTTTCTGCCAGTCAAGCACCATTTAAATGAAAATTATACAAATAAAGATAATTTTTTACACTACTTGTTGGGGCAACTTGAAATGACGTTGCGTCCAACGGTACAGCTGGACTTCTTTATCCGCTGAACAGCACTTGCTTGGCCCCATGACACAGCGGTTATAATAAATAAATAGTATGCTAATGTTGTGAGGAGCAACATATTAAATGTCCCTAGAGTCCTCCTTGTGCTAATTGAGGAATAAGGGTGTTTAATCTTTAGATTTCGGCATACAGGCCAAAAAGTGTTCAAGGTCATCGAGGTGTAAAATTTTCATAACAGTCCGATTTTAATTAAACTAATTCCTAATTATTCATATATGTTGCGCGGAATATCGCATCTACATCTTGGAAATATTTTAGGGCAGTGGCCTGTGACCTCAAATAGACCCCAGCAACCTGTCATATAATGTGGTAGACGTTTCATATGGAAGTCCCAAGAATGCAAGTGAGGTATTACAATTGATTCCGTCTTGCACTGTGTGATGTTGCGCAATAGCGCTTGGCGGAATAAATGAAAATCCCACATTTGCATCCTTGGGTCTTCTATATGAAACGCTTACCTATAATGAATTCTATTAAAATGAGACTGTACAAACCTTATTCCTCAAATAGCACATGGGGACTTATGATATGTTGCTCCTTACAACATCACGAAACTATCCCGATTAACTATCAGCTATTGCTTATTTATATTTATTTATTTATTTATTTGCAACGCCTTTCTGCTAGCTCGGTTTGCATAGCAAATTGTATAAGATTCAGAATAATGATGCAAGGGTTACTGCTTCGTATCTACACAAAACGTTTGTTTCATTGGATCACTATATTTCAGTGCGGAGCTTATTTCTGTTACAAGATGATTTGTCTTAGCCCTCGTTTATCTGAGCCATTTTTGTAACATCACACCCGAGAGGGGGTTGTGGTTACCACCCCTCCCCTGTGATTTTTCTTTATTGAACACCGGATTCCTATAAATTTGGTACGACAAGATAGCTTAGAGTTTCTTCTTTCCATTAGTATCAAAATTAGTACCAACATTCCAATTCTGATGTCACTATGACGTCGTAAGTTCAAGTATGAAAATACTGGACTGAAAATTGATATTATTACAGTGTACATCAAATCAGTCATATGGAAGAACAGAGGGATACTTAAATTCCCCTCTGAATGTGGACCCAGGATAAAGATGAAATAAACAAACAAACAAGTCATTTCACATGTAGAGCCAAAAACACATGCAAATTCGGATATTCCTAACTTTCTTTTTGGTGAAGAATTTTCCCGTTCTACACTGTTATGTGCCTATGGAGATTGACGTTTTGCTGACATGCGAACTTTTTGACGTCATTCTGTCGTAATGCTAGGCATGTTGGTACTCATTTTGATATCAATGGAAAGAGGACCATAGCTATCTATTGGTACCAAAATGAAGTGTGTGTGATATTCCTACGTTGTACTAGACGTGTTGGCACTTCTCTCCCGAAGGGGGGTTGTCACCCCTATCTATCACTTTGGGATCACCCAACAGTGGATCACCCTGTTTTTTTAATCCCTTGTAGATATTTGTTTTTCCCTTAAAATGTCAATTGACAATTACATTAAATAATTTGGGGGTTTTAGCAAGCCGGGGAAAAAATAAGGGGATGGTAGCCACCATCTTCGGTAGACGAGTGTTAATATGAGCCTAATAGCTAAGCTGTATTATAGCATTAATTACACTTACTGGCTAAGGAAAACAACGAAAAGGACATACCATACCTGCATAGGTGTACTTTGTGAACACATTTTGGTAAAATTTACCAATCTGAGAAGAAGATGGTTGCATCTTCGAAGTACTCGGCGTGTGCTGTCCCTCTGACTTTCAACTCCTGGGCAATGGTTGGAGGAAGCATTTGATGCAAAAGACTCTCAGCTCGAACTCTTTCTTCCTCAAGTTGCATTGTCTTCACATGTAAAGTGTGTCCTATTGTTTGAATCTTTTTTGTCTGAGTGTAAATCGCGTGAATGATAACAGGTGACATTAGTAATACTGCCGCCATTATGCAAACAGATATCCTATATTCTGTTTGCAAATCGGTAATGGCGAAGTTTAAATCATCCATAATATTACTAGCAAGTTCATATTGAATGGTTAAGAGAATGTCAATTTGCTTAGACATCTGTTCGAACCAATTACTCCCTCTCTTCCACGACGGCTGCAGACTCTCTAAATCATTTTGTTTGATCTCGTCCTCCATGCCTTTAAGCGAAACATACAAGTCTTTTTCGGTATCCAGCAATTCATTATACATTATTTCTACCATTGAAGCATAATGCATACTAGTTTCGAGTAAAGCATCTACATATGAACATTCCTTTTGGAACCATTGATACAGTGAGTCATTATGAAAACCTCCTGATGCAAAGAACGTACTTCCTAATGCTCTCTTAACTCCAGCATGCCCCTTAGCCCGAATTAACAATTCATAGCCAACTAGTTGAGGCCAAATGCCTTGGTTTGCGGCTATCTTAAAATCTGTCAAAAACCAGCGTTTAATGACGTCTATTACATCTGTATAAAACTTCATGTCTTGATACAAAGTAGTTATATTTGGATTCAGTTGATCACGAAAATTTTTAATGTACTCAACAAAGCTTTCCTTACTCTCAAAGTGACGTGGATCATTTTGAAGATCTTCGTGGTCTGAATACCATTGTGAGATATTTCTAATGGCTGAGTGTGTAGAATTATAGTGCTTCTGGAGATCGTGGAAGACTTCATTGCTCTTTGAAGCAATGTACAGTGCTGTTGTTCCGCGCTCGATTTCTAGATAATGTACCAGGAGACTGAATTCTTCCAAACCAGATTTGATGCGTTCTCTCACATATTGCATCGCTTCGCTCGCTGAAGTTGCATCATTTACAAAGACAGCATTCAAAGCGATCAGGATAAGAATCGGGATGATTGTGAAAGCGATCATACGTAGTAGCTGCTTATTGCTGGTGTTTTTCTGTAATTTAGCTTCACGATCCAAACTAGCATTGTCTTGGTGGTACACTACGGCTACCTGGATGGCTGAAACGGATTTACTCTTGACGTTCCAAAGCAAGACATGATTTAAACAAAAGTTCACATAAAAAGGAGATAAAAATATACTGCCAGATGTACTTCATACATTTGTCTACTTTTGTCACAAATTGAGTAACTAGATGTGTATAAATTTAATCAACGTCATTCCCTCGCTCTGAGGTGGAAAAGTTGTGTCTTTATCCACTATTAATATTCAATCAGTATGCCAAATAAAATGTAGAGCGAATTTAGCTTGCAACTCATCCACACATCCATCGGATTTGTGTCAGAATTTCTGCGCAATTACGAGTGCGTGCTTTGCCCTTGAATCAATTTTAATCCAAGGAATATTTATGATGAATATCCTAGCGTCCAGCCCTGCACATAGTGAGCGTTTACGTTAATATTTTATATAAACAAATAATAAAAAAACAATGAATATTGATTTGTTACATTTGTTTATTGTTGTACATGCAGATAGGAACTGACGAATTACAGTCATTATTATTTGGGAAAAATAGTATCATTAATGGAATGCTGAGGTATGAAACAATATTTAGACATAATAAATTTAAGTGTAACATTTGAAAACAATTTTGTGAGTGAGCTATGCAAAATTCTAATAGTATTACGTCTTGATAAAACATCAAGGCTACATAAACCATGTACAGTTGTAGAAAGCAGAAGAGTGCTCAACTAAACATACTGCAACCTGTTAGCAACAGCATGAAGGAGCGTAATATATTATTTTAGTATATTATATAGCTAGGTTAGTTTAGATGCCATTGCATTCTGAAGAAAATAGGACATATTGTTGTTGTTAATCAGTCGAAAGTACAACATTCCTTTATTGTAGAACTTAGAGATAATACTGTCTGGAAACTATTGCGGAAAACCCTGTGTATCTTAAAGAGAAAACAGTTAATGAAACAACATTCTAAAAAATTAACTTAAACCCTAGTCCGACAATTGAAATAAGTAAAACTGCCATTTTGTTCCCTAAAAATGGGGTTTCTGATTAAGTCACATGAGAAATAAAAACAAACAAACAAATATACAAACACAAAACAAAGAAAAGAAAACTCCAAACAATCTTTTCAGCAGACAAAGTAAAGTTTTTCTAAAGCTGTTGGAACACACATGGACTTTAACTGCCTGTGTAAAGGATGACACTTACCTTTAAGATAAGGTTAAGGGACCCGAAAACAAGAGTATACAGTCATACAAATTAAATGATTTGAATTTTATATAATAACACTGTTTTTTTATGATTTCAATCAACTTGATTGATTCAAGAATTTGAAACACAATTACAATTCAATAATGATACACTCAATGTTAAGATTTTACAGTACTCTTTGCAAGTCCACTCAGGTGCGACGACTTATGTCCAGGATTAAGAGAAGCGTTGCGGTTCAATGATGATATGTTGTCATAGCGAAGACTCTGAAGTGACAGCATGCAAAGTCATATATATCCACGAGAAATATAATCCATGAGTCCTGAAGATAATTTTGGCCAGCAGTTCAAGACGACGGGATTGTCCCTCGACAACACTAAGAATGCTAAGTAATATTCCACAGCACAATAATCCAAGAGGTACCACCAAAAGACTGTCTTTTTTAAAATGTCTACTTTTAGGACCACAAACTAGAATTCTTTTTGATCCCCTAAAATTAAGCTCTTTTGGCTTGAAAACAGCAGGCAGTTCACTGTTAGAACAAAATTAATCAAGTTGTTTAAAATTTTAAACAAACACTGTTTACCATGGTCATCGCTCAACCTTGTTTAAAAATTAAGCAACTTGTTTAAAAATTAAACAACTTGTTTAAAAGTTTAAGCATCGGTTGTTTACATTTTTAAACAAGTTGTTTACTTTGACTTTTAAACAAGGTTGGGCGAGTTGTTAAAAAATTGTTTAAAACTTATACAACCTTGTTAAAGACAACATGTTATAACAACAAACTAAACAACGTTGTTTAAAACTTAAACAACGCACATTTAACACCCTCTTTTTAACAGCCAAATTTTAAACAGAGTTCTAACAGTGTTCAGCTTCCAAGCTCCCGTGGTATCCAAAATATAATAAATCATGGCACAATGCACTGCACTGATCTAACATTTTTGCTGATCAAAATACTGGCTACTGGCAAGGTTTTAACCTGCCAACTACTTATATCAAGTATTTCACAACTATTTTTTCCCAATACTTAAAAAAATATTACAACATCATCATGCATAAACATAACCTAACTCTGTCCAATTGGATCTCACATAAATGACATTATATGCATTGCATCATCTGATATCATGGAAAAAACTACCTATTTTACAATTGTTTTGCAACACACAGCAGATCGAAAACCTCTGGTTATTTATAGTACTTAGCTCAATATCTGACTTGTAAACATCTCAATATAGCACTAGGGGAATTCCATTTCCCCTACCATAACAAAGTACTTTTTCCCGTGAGAAATCTTTTCTCAAGTAAAATAGAGAAATAAAATTATATATTTATAAATCACAAAATGGAGGCTACTATAAGACATTTTGTTACTGTCATGGATGTGCTAACATAACCTATGAATGGTTGGCTTCAAATACGTGTATTACAGATAAGGCAGAACATTGTATCTGGTTCTGGAATGCCCATACGTGCATATACAAATTCCCAAAGGCCTTATCCTGTGAAAATTCCAGATTTTTAAGCGTGATATTGGGCACCATGACCAGTGCATTTTGCCCGGCATTTTGACCTCAAACGGAAATATTATTGATTTTTGTTTATTTTAAACTGGTGTAAACCACAATCAGCTATTTAGTTAAGATTTTGAGACACCGTCGCTGTATGTCCATTTGCAGGAGACGGTATGACAAATTTCCCCCAAATTATTAGAGTAGTTACATTAGAGTAGTTACATGGAACTGTACACATATATTTGTAAGGTAAAATGTATCTCCTCATTTTTTATTCTTTAGCCATATCGCTGCTTATCTCTTTAAGGGCCAAGTTGCACGCAATTCAATATAAAAGCGTTTTTACTCCAGCAATGAGTTATGACGAAAGCTTTAACTTGAATAAGGAACAAATCTTTTGTAATTTTCAGAGACACTGGGGAAAAATAATGTCTAAAAAAGTCTCGTATTTTGCTCAAAACCTTACCTCAAAAAAAAAAAAATGGGGATGGACTTGCTTGCAATAATATGCTTGCAATAATATGTGACCTCTGAAAAAATGTGACCAAACTAAATTTTCACCAATTTCATTTTAAGTGGAAAAAAGCCAGAAAATGAAAATTCTACTTTTATCGATACGACGAGACTAATTAATCTTAACAATCCTACACTGCACATCACATAATATTAAATCATAATTCAGAATTAAAACGACGAAGCGTTTGACCCACTAACTCTTATCTCGCGACTTCTGATACATGGACACTTGAAGCAAGGATTTAGTTTCAGCGATCTGAAGCCTCGCCTTAGTGATGAACTTGATGACGTCATCACTTAAGTCACCGTTCTTAAGGTGTTCCATTGAACATGCATAGTCTGTCTTCTCGAGGTCAGCAAGTCTTCCCTGTGATTCAAGTTCTTTCCAGTTATTCAGTTCCAATTTTGTCTGCCTTTCTATAATAAAATGGTATGCTTTATGACACGTTATGATATCGTCATGACCAGCCTTTTATTTATGGATAATCTTCATTCACCTAATTAAGAAAAATCTAGTTAGAGCAAAGTTGTTTAGTTCGAGCAATGATGATTACTCAAACATGTTTTGGTTCTTAAAGGTCCAGGAAATGAGATGATAAACCTTGTCCAAATCTTACAGGATATTCCATTCCAATAAACCAGGGCCACAATAAAGAATACACTACCAGGACACATTGGTGAAACTATTGATTTCAGTCAGTGGAATTGAATTGATTCACACCAGTCACCGACTTTCTATTACTCTCTGATAAAAGTAGTTTCAATATGTGTGATGTCATCAACAACCAGTAAATATTGAATGCTTACTGGTCCCTCATTGTAGACGTGACACAAACATATCATTCTATTTGCATTCCGGGGACCTTTAACCATTTGCCCATTTCGTTTATATCCTGCAAAGTTATTGTTTTTGATCAGGTTCTCTACTCTTTTTTCTGCATATGTTAGTTTGAGGGGATTTTTCGGCCGTTCTTCGGACCAATTCGTCTAAATGATCTACCTGCTTGCCCAAGTTTCTCCGTTAGATGTACTCCTCATAGAAAACTCTTATCTAAGAAGGGGTGTAATTAATGCATGATATTAGAATCTGTTTGATGATGAAATTTTGAGTGGGTTGGAATCTCAAAATGTCACCCATATTCATAGAATTATGATTACAGAGACGGTAAAAAACTCAGTATCGGGTACGTTATACTTACACTTTAATGCCAATATTACCAGTCAAGTCAGTAAAAGTGGGTTACTTCAGGTGCAAGTAGAGGATTACATCCCTAGCCCTACAAGATGTTTTAAATGTCAACGTTTTGGTCCAACTTTTAGACGTATTGTAGAAGGTTCAGCAGTGTGAAAAGGTGGCAAAGAGGGCCACAATGAGCCAAATGTTAGGGAAACTGCTAAATGTGGAATTGCAGTGGTCATTCACTCGGCAAATTCTAGATCCTGTATCACTAAATGGGTGAGAAAAGAAATCCAAAAAATCAAAGTGACAGGTACATGACTATAAAAAAGGCCAGAGATACTCTTCGTTATCAGGTCACCGGATCAAAAGATTCTGCGATGTTGTGAAAAGTGGGCAAAAATCACTTTACTTCGAAGACATCTTTTCCCAAAAACAGCATCTGTTTGGAAGAATGATTTTGCCCATCCTCAACAGTATTAGAAATTTAAGGAAAAGGGGGCCAATGTGGATTACGAATTTAATTGCAACTTC
>JAMKCH010009599.1:0-29386 GCA_023653785.1 Ophioderma brevispina | reverse complement strand
AGGTTTTATTTTAAACCTTGACACAAATGTGCGGTATCGCATGTACTCCAGTATCTGTAGGATTTTTAAGCTAAAATTGGTTTTGGTTGATTTGGGCTCAATTGGTATAGACTGTCAGAAAATGACGGGCTCCAAATTTTCAGACCCTGCTTTTCTCTCAAAAGGGAGCAAAAGATATTACAGAGGCAAATTTAAAATCAAGTAAGTTGTGTTTAAAATATACACCAAATATCCTTCTTTGTGAGTCTTGTGAGGAGGATTAAGTGTTTATTGGTAGTATAAATCTATCGGCACAGATATAATGAAAGATCCTCTAAATAGTGACGTACCAGTTGTTTTTCATGGCCTTGGAGTATTCTTGCGAAAAAACAGGGGTTTGCAAAAAGTTATTGTTGGCCGGGTCCGCGACCAGGTATAGAACCCACTGTTCTCAAAATTGAAAGGAGTCTATTTGTAACTGAAAGTGTTTTTATTTCTGTGTGTTATAATGATTGGATAGTCCTGAAAATTGCTGTATAAATGAGTATGTATGTATGGATTTTCAAGGACAAAAATGAAAAAGATGAGTAACGGACTAATGTCTTGGAAGAAAAAGTAAACTTATACTTCTAGACTCAACTGGAGGACTGTGTTTTTCACCATTTTACACTGAATGGAGATTACATTGCATCATTAACACCATAGCTAACTGGTCATTCAAAATATGCAGGACACTGGGTGAAGGTCAGTGTTTTCAGGGATGCATGGTATGTAGCTGTATGTCAACACAGTTGCCCATATTGGAAAACAGTGAGGACTGCTCCAAGATCCAAGTCCATTACTATTATTATCATCTCTGCCATAAAGGTTTTGGGTGTTATTTAATTACACATACCGAGGGTGGCGCGTCTGAAGCAATACTTCCTTACAGACGCACCCTGGGATGCGATTGGTCAAGGTTAGCTATAGTCACATATCAGGCTCAGCATTGACAAGATGAGTCCTTAAAGAGGACAATCTTCTGCTTTGCGGTGCACGATTTAAATTGCGAAATAAACAAACAAATGAATGTTACACAATTTTAGTTAGAAATGTTGTACATACGCAAAATGCAGAAATTACTATTGTAATGAATACTATGCCAGGCATCAAATCATAATGAATTAACTTTAATGTGAAACAAAATGCATTTAATTTCATGTTTAATTTTTGTTCGGTAATCTGGTATTATTTTGAAGTAGAAATCACATTTACATGGAACAACAAGATCGTTTTATCATGATTGCCCTTTGAAATGGAACTCTGTTCAATGCAAAGAACGAATCACGATGTGTAGTAATCTTGCTGTACCCCCGGAAAGTTGTGCCTGTTAAACACACATGAAATATTAGTCTGTATAATGAATTAGTTTTAAAAAGTGTTAAAATAACATACAAACAATGTAATGTTTACCACAATTGTATATTATAACCTTGGAAGTAATTATTTTGGATAAAATTTGGCTATAAAAGTGATTCTACAGCAGAATTTGTCCAGCAAAATGTGCAATCTGACCCAACCAATCCAGAAAAACTGATACATACTGCTACCATACGAAACTTGGTTGAAGGACTAGTCTCATATCAGACCCCGGTATAGTGCTAACTGACCAGTGCAAGTAGGGTATATTACTCACTGGCCACAGTGTCCTGACCAGTGGTCATGGAAAAATATGAGACCCTGCAATCAGGACTGGGATCAGTTACAGCTGACCAGTTGTAAACAATACATGTGCTGTGCAAATAAATTAAGAACTGTGTACACTGCATGGGATTTTGGTCAATTCAGGATTAATCTTCTTGGCAGAAGAAAAAGGCAAAATTAACAGCTTACTAGCAGCCCCATAGAGTAGGTGCATTTATATATGGCAGCATACCTATAGTTTGTTTAAGTCTAAATGGACCCCAATAATTTACTTGATTCGAGTACCTACCTGAATATATTTTTATTTTGCGCCTTTTGTTATTGAGCTAGTTTATATTTGTTTGGATCTAATTTGAAGAAAAACCATTTTAATTATTCTGGGTGTGACATAAAACAAACCTTTTTGGTATACTACTCGGTGAGTAATCGGCCAATATATATTTTTGTATGTTACTAATGGAAAGAGGCAATCAAGTTATGTTATTCCCTTGGCCTGAGGTATCATTTAGATTTATTATAATCAATGATGAGGATCAGGGCCACGACGCAGATTCAGGTGTAGAAAGTAACAGTGTCCGGCGTACTCTAGTCCGGGAACAATGGTGAACAAGGTAGGGGTAATCGATTCAGTTGACTCTTTACGAAACATTAGTTTCAACGATTTATTCAGTATGGTATGTGCGCCCCGGGACTTAGAACCCGCCGGGACTATATCGGTTCACATTCGGATAGAGTATTTAGTAATAGTTGAAAATTGATGATAATGTATAAACAAAATGTTTAATAACGTAGCGTATTAAATTTAAAGCTATTTAAAATGCGAGAGTAACAATTGATTAGTCCTTTTTCTTTCTGGATTTTATTGTGAATAAGGAAATAACTCTTCAAAGTGTGGCCAGGCCCAAAATTTTGAATGAAGTGACACTTTTACCCATTAGAGTCCATTATATTTTCAGCAGTTGTGTAAATAAAAAATTTGTGAATGCAATGGCAAAATCTTATTGAAACATTTCGCTGTCTTTGGCAGCGAGTAAGGAATTCTCTGAGCTAAACGTCTCACTACTTTGGATTGGTATGTTTATTTCTTCCAGGGTTTGAAAATTTCCTTTAAAAAAAATTGGTTTCTCGACCGAGAACCTCAAAAAAAATATTTATAAAAGTTATTTTTTTTTAAATTTGCAACAGGCTTTGATGATTGGAAAAGCCATGTGTTCAAAAACACTGCCAATAGCAAACAAAAAAAGGTTTATCGATTCGAAAAGGTTATGTTTTTGATAAATGCAGTGTAGGGGGCCAACTAGTTAAAATCGGGGTGTTGTATTCGATTTGAATGATTTTCTAACTTGGTTTTAATAAAAGCTTGGTTCAAAGTTATTTATCGTCAAAAATATGTTTTAAACACCCTTTTTTTTATAGAAAACCCAGGTTTGTTAAAAACTGAGCGTATCAAAATGATAAACCTAATTTGGCGATTTGAAAAATCCCATATTTTTATTCAGCCTTTCATGTTTTTTGCCGAAAAAGAAAAAAAACATTTTTGTTGCATTAATTCTTGTCATTTATACACCAAAATAATATCTAAATGTTCCCTTTAATAACATTAACATAACCAAATGCATTGATTGATCTATTTCTTGTATCAAATATTATTTTCATACCAAAATGTTTTGTTTAAATTAAAGTACAAACATGTAAATAAAAATGTTTTCTTGCCACATTATTTTTGCAAATATTGACCAATCGCCACCTTTACATTGGCATAACATCAAAACATCTCCATTACATCTGTATATTATATTATTTCTATTTCTTTATACCATGTTTTACAAGTAAAGTGCAACTCCCAACTAGAAACCCAAGTGCTTTACTTAATGTCTCTTCATGTTGTCATTTCACTTCGTTAAAAATATACAGCGACCCGGCACAGTTTTTTTTCAAATACTTTTTTCCTCAGGAGCAAGAGATTTGACCTATCATTTCCTCAATAAGTCCAATCCCTCTCTTCCTCTCCTTCATCCCCCTTCCTTAAAAAGGACATAAATCGCATGTGAAATTAGTATGGCAATATAATGTTATCCAGTCATTCCAACACAATTAGTAAGAAAATTACCTCAATATTTCGACCTTGGTGCACATGTCCTCGTCAGGAGAGCTCAGTGATGTTATGGTGGAGATGAAGATAAGGATAGTATTGTGTTTGTTTCATACATAGCATAGTAATGTGCAGATTTTCTACGACACACAATATTAATTAAGCAGGTGATGAAGTGCAGGGGCCCACCATAGAACCCGGGTTTGGGTCCGGAAGGGGATGCAGGGCAGAGCTCCTGCAGGGGTCTAGGGGAGCTCCCGTAAGCTTTTGGGATTTTAAGCTATTCAAAACCTTCACGCAACGATCATTCACGACGATCATTTTTAAATTAAAGGGCCATGGTCCGATCGTAAATAGAGCCCTCGTCCAAAGAACCCCCTATTTTACCAGGAAGTGGTCAAAATGTTGGTGTCTGAGAAAACTACTGTTTTTTCTCATTTACCATGTTAAATATTTAGGCTGAAGAATGTTTGGTTTGGAATGTTATACGAAAATTTTGCCATTTTGGTTGACCAATAAGTTTAACATGATTGCTCTCTTTGCGTACAAAATCACGGTGTTAGTTCTCACCTACAAATGGGTTGAAATATCGGCGCTAAACTTTTCCAGATAGGGTTTTTGGGGCGAAGACTGCAAGCTGAAACGTTATTATCCTTAAATAAATGGGTCTGCTCCTTTCATATAGTAAAACTTTTCTTGTGCTGATTTGTCCCTCTTTCCACATCACCACCACCCCCTGATTCCTCAAAATGATGGCCCATCCACGACTTCCAAAGATTTGGAATTCTGTTCCAAATCTTTAGTTTTAGATTTGTATTCTTCTCCCCTCCTCCGATTCGAGTGTTTCTAACTTGGCTTCCACCAATCACTTTTCACAACCACTTTACAATTCTCACATACTTGGTTTCTAAACCTCAAGTTTCACTATTCCTCTTTATTTTTTCCCATTGTTAATTTTATAAACAATTTTGTTTAGCCCCATATTGAGGTCCTTCCCCAAAAAGGGGGTGCCAAAAAAACTTGCCCGGTGAGTCCATGAAAATGGAAACCCGAGCAATGTCACTTTTTTTAAATCATCAGCACTAGTTCCTCATCCTTGACTGATTTATCAAAGCACCGTTTTAAGCCTCAATTTTGCACCCATATCAGGCTCGATTTTCTGTCTGATATCATAATCCCCATGTTTACCAACACTTTCATTTCGTTTTTCCTCATATTTTTCTCAGGTTTCATTTCCTCCATTCTCTTACATGCTTTCCCTCACATTTCCCTCAGCTTTCTTTTCCTCACATTTTTTGGGAGGTTTTGTCCCCTCACATTTCACCCAGTTTTCATTTCCTCATACTTCCCCTAAAACTTTTCTCCAATTTCGCCTTTGTTCTTCCCGCCATTTCCTCTAGGCCTTCTTTCCCTCACATTTCCGCTAGGCTTCTTTTCTCAAGTTTTCCTAATTCCTTTTTCGCGTCATCTTCCCCGATCTTTCTTTTCCTCATATTTTTCTAGGAGGTTTTCTTCTTCGGCATTTCCTCAGTTTTCTTTTCCTCACAGTTCTCCTATGCTTTTCTTTAGCCTCAACATTTTTCACCTGGAGTTTTCAATTCCTCACTTTCCCTAGGTTTCCTTCCCTAGAGTTCCTCTTTCATGCCAAAATGCTATTAAGAGAACCGCTTCTTTTCCTCCCGTCTGTTCTATTTTCCCCCGTCCTTTTCTATTTCCACCCCTTCCCTTATTTTTTCCCCTCTTTTCCCTTTTCCTTCTTCCCGTTTTCCCCCTCTTTTCCTCCTCTTTCTCTTTTTTTTTTTCACCTCAAAATTTGTTTGTCCACTTTCTTTTTGTACCCTTTTGTCTCATTTCTCCGTCCTCAATTTGAGCTCTCTTGCTGTGAGCGGCGCTCCCAGCTCCCCCGCACTTTTGGCACCCCTGCCGAAAAAAACTCCAGATTTAATTCCGACAATTGTTCCGCAATCATGGAGCTACCATGTTTATTCACTGTGGTATATTTACAACAACGCCGCATGCAATACCGAAACATAAGCCAGCGAAACTATATCACGTGACGATCAGCAAGTTGCCACACCTCATCCTTGTGAACTTGTTGAGCACACAAAGATAGGAGCGAATATCGTTTACAATTTGTATTGCAAAAAACTACCTTTTTAAACGCAGTGATTTTGAGAAAAATGTAAAGAGAGTGTTTTTTAGAATATCAATTTGGTGATTCAAAGGTTTTCAGTTGGCCTAAACAATAACAATCCATGAAAACGTGGACCTTTAAATGGTCGCGTAATATTTATAGTTTTATATATCGCAGTCGCACGTAACCACTGATCCCCTCTAGACATTGATTGGCTATACCACAGTATTGTAATATTTGTGACATGGAGCCCGGGCGGACATCTTGGTCTACAATGTCTACCCAACACAATGCATTCCAGAGACACCCCCACCGGTTGTACCAGAGTTGTATCCCGGGTGCACGTTATTTAAGACATGTCATCCCCTACGTACGTCGCAAATACAATGAGCTCACTAATTGGCTGATTCTGTACCGTTATGGTCGCTTATCCACATTTCAAATTGAACAAATTTTGTATAAATTGAGCCGGCTTCGTAACCCACTGCTTTGGGCGGTTCTTTTTGGATGACCATATGGCCAAGGGGGTGAAACCCATTCAAAACCAGTCGTCCGTGCTGGGCGCTGAACTTTTGAATATTGCACGGAAAATTACAGTTGGGTGCTTGTATGACACACATACTGTCATCGATACAACAATCGCCCAAAATATCAGTTTGTTTTGGGTTGTATTGTTGGTGCTATTGGGTGGTTCAATTTTGTCCTACCCCTGGCCACACAACGAATGAAATGACACCATCAGTCGTCTTGATCTTGATTTAAATAAACCGCTCAATTAATACAAATCTTTTTTCACCTAGTGCGCATTGCATTATGAGAAAAAGAGTACTGAGCACAATGACCAGTCAAACTATTATTACCCTGCACCTCTAACACTACATTAATTTGTATCACTACCGATTAGTGTATGCGAAGCGGCACCCACAGTATTGGGAAGAAAGCGAGGCAGTCCATTGCTTTTATATGTTGTACTCTATGTTTTCTTTTTGTTCGGCAAAACATGCGAGACGGTGAATTTCTCAAGATTACGTAACTGTTTGCCCTCTCTATCTATATAGAACCTCTTTGAATATGGCGCGTCATTGCCCTCAATACAACTCAGGTTTCCCATCCATTGTACAGAAGATCGGTGTTTTCGAAAACCCATACTGTCCGGTTCACCAATCTACGTACTTTTCAATGTACCGATTAGCGCTTCTTTGTATGATGAAGAGTTTCTAATTTTAATATTTAAAAACTATATTTTCAGAGAATCCCAGCTCCGTTTTCATAAAAATTAGACACAAATGTATGCCATTTTGATCAATTGATATAATTTTAAAGGAAAAAAAAACCCCCGTTAAAATTAACGCTGATGTTTTTAATTTCCAATGTAAAAGTAAACGCGATATAGTCTTTCATACAGGCCAAACTTACTAACCAACGACCACCTTTCAATTGGTGTGAAAGACGAAAAACATGGCCTTGTGCAAAAAATCGATAGCGTAAATAATAAACCTGGCGGCTTCCTTAAATCTTCTACTGCTTCGAAAGTTAAGCATGTAATAGGTTGTTTTCCTTTCTTCGCAAGGATACTCCAAGGACCATGAAAAACATCTGATACGTCATATTTAGAAATATTTTTCATTTTTATGTGCCGATAGATTCACCAATAAATCCCTTCGAAAAATAAGGTTCCTGACTTAACCGATAGATATGGGCTAGAAAGGTTCAAGGTCAATATAGACCTTGGTAATGCTTTGATATTGTTGCAAAGATGTGTCAAACTTAATCCTCTGTCATACTGAGTAGAAAATGGATTTACTGATTTTTTTTGGATAGCACTGTTTTTGCAACTTGAGGTTGATACTCAATAGCCACTTACCTTTGATTTGGCTTCATACAATGTCTTAAAAGTGTAAAACAAAAGGTGATTTTATATCTTATATTTCATGTAAAACCATAGCCTGCATTATATCTTTGCTCCTCCAGGACATTAGAAATTTCACATTGTTGTACCAAAAAAAAATTTTCGTCTAAAACCTTTCAGAGGGGATATTTTTATAGAAAGCTTTACATCAGTGCAAAAATCAGAAGGTTCACATTTTTAGGAACACTAACTCGTCATATCCCTACAGAAGTGTTATCTTTTTGTGTTTTTCCACAATAACTAAGTTGTGGAACTTAGGTATCTAGAAGTTTATTAAAAAGCTTGATTCAGAGATTTCCCAATGACGGCGCACTTGTGGTGTTCCACAGGGATCCATATTGGGACCTTTACTTTTTATAATCTACCTGAATGAGATATGTACACAGTGCAATATTAATAGCACAATTTTATTTCTGTGACACTTCTGTTTTCTATTCTCACAAAAAAATTGAATCTTACTTTATGTAATACTTTAATACGATACGGAGTTAAAATAATTTGTGACTAACTAGATTCCATTTGATAGTGGAATAGCCTGAACTTTTCTGTAGGTGAAGTATGAATTGAAGGGGATTAGTATATTACAACTTTAGTCCGTTATTTGTGGTATATGTGCGCTATAGGCATATAGCCAACCCTGAGAGTTGGGCCATTCACGTCCCATCCATGCCAAGAGCATAGACCCTAGAATGTTCAAAGAAAGCGCAACTAAACCAGGATAGTTTCAGTGAAGCTGATTTTATGATTAGTGAAGATAAAAGTTCGGCATTGTAACCACACAGGTGACTGAAGCCTTCTAAAATTTTAATGATGTTGTTGTAGCAAATGTTTAAAACGCATTCTGGGGTAGACACACTATGCCCCGTACTATGGCGTCACTAATCCAAGTATTTGGTGCAACCCAATTTTTGAAATTGTAAATTGCCTCCCATTGAATTTAATTACAAAGCAATCATCCGCTAGTTTTGGTAAGTTCAGTGCACTGTATCAAAAGCGAGACCTACTATTTTAAAAATAGGCCCTATGGTACTTAAACAGTCGAACAACGTAACTTTATTTGTGGTTGGGCCAGTTTCTTTCAATCCGATCTCCTTTGTATTGCGAGGAGAAATCGAAGATTTTCTGGATATTTCTGTCCCCTAAATTTTTGATCATGGCGAATCCAAACTCCGGCCATACCTCTACCATCAATTGGAATCCTACTATAGTTTTTAAAGCAAAAAAATGTTTATGCCAAGAAAACTAACCTGATGCCAGGGCCGGCGCACGCTATGCGCCAGGTGCGGCCGATCGCCGCACCACTTTTTGAGAAAAAAAAAAAAAAAAAGAGCGAAAGAAAGAGAGAGAAAAGAATTGTCAAAATGAAGCACGTCAAAGTTGGTGTGCCCCGTGTTTTCATGCAATGCGTCAGAGTAGTCAAAAGTGTCCAACTTCAATGACCATTTGTCGTCTTTTCTCAAATCTGGAGAAGCCCTACACTTAAGTTAGGCCCCATAAAAATATTTTGGATTCCCGTCCCGGAGGGCTTTTCAAAATTTAAAGGGAAAATATAAAATTTTTTGTTTTTTTTGTGTTTGTGTCGCCGAACGAATGTTCATTGAGGCACATACTAGTTCCAATCTGTGGTATGTCCCCGTCCGTTCCGTCCGTTATTACTACTCTGTTCACCGTT
Source organism: Ophioderma brevispina (assembly GCA_023653785.1). Lineage (NCBI taxonomy): Eukaryota > Metazoa > Echinodermata > Ophiuroidea > Amphilepidida > Ophiodermatidae > Ophioderma > Ophioderma brevispina. The sequence goes on along the minus strand of JAMKCH010009599.1, from coordinate 19,917 downwards.
TTTAAATGCATCTGCGGGCTAAACGCTAAGGCCCGATTTACTTCTAAACGTGATTGGTGATAGTATTAGGTGCCACAATATCATGTGGAGCTTTTTGCTGCATTTTTCGGCATTTCACGAATTTTAATTAGCTTATTTGCATATTTTTCAAGACACTTTCGGTTAACCTTTTTAAAATGCTTGCTGGCTAAACTAAACGCTATGCCCCGATTTACTTCTAACTTGATATTGGTGATAGAGTAAGGTGCCACAATATCATGTGTAGCTTATGGCTGCATTATTTTGCATATTCATGAATTTTAATTAGCTTATTTGCAATATTTTCAGACATTTAGGTTAACCTTTTTAAAACTGCTCTGTGGGCTGAACACTATGTCGATTTACTTTCTTAACTTGATAGGGTGTAGTCGGAGAGAGAATGGTTCCAAGTATGGGCCTTCCTGACCGTAAGTTGAGTATATTACCCAATTTTTTTGCCCGAACGTGGTAAAACAAGGGTGTTGTAATTAGACTCGCCAGGTGCCACCTTCTCATCCTTGGGCGTTTTGACAAATCCCACATGGCGTTGTCATAGATGATTAATTATCTATTCGACCCTATATTATCAAACTATGGAGTTAATAAATATACTATAAGAACCAATGAACAAGTGCATTTCACTTGTAACATTGAGTAACATTGAGTCATACTTTCAAATTCAAAATGGAAGCCAAAATTAAAATTTTCAAATATGCCCTATAAACAAGCAAATACTGACGCTAAAAAGATAAACATGAAGTACTTAGATATTGTTAGAACACAATAAATGGTATTTTTGATACTTTTAAAGTTGTAACATGGCGTCAATACATATGGCAGCCAAAAACATAGGGTTTGAATAGATAATTATCAATTTATGGCGAAGAAATCTGGATTTCCAAAACGCCCAAGGATGCCCAGGTGGCATCCGTTAGATTCTATTTCTACACATCCTAATCTATATCATTTTTCAGCAAAAGTATAAATTGACTCAACCGTTACGGTCACCTGACGTTTCTCTCTGGGGGACTTTTTTAGTGTAGAGTGAGGTGCCACAATATCATGTGTAGCTATTTGGCTTCATTATTTGGCATATTCTCATGAATTTAATTAGCTCAGTTTGCATATATATTTTTTCAGACCTTTGTTAACCATGCTTTGGCAGGTTAAACACACGTGCCCAAATTCATTTGGTTGGTGAGTAGAGTGAGGTGCCATAACTATCATTTGTTGATTTTTGGCTGCAATATTTGCATATTTAAAGGCGACTCAGAGATTCCTGAGGATGGCGCCTCAATCCAAAAAAAAATCGTGGTTTTTGCATGTACATAAAGCTTGTCCTATACTAAGCACTGTGTTAAATTGCTAAGCTTAAATCGAATTCCTTCATATAGAAAATCACAATTTTGTTTAAAATTCCGGATCCGGACATTTTATTATACACAGTATTTCCCTATGGACGTAATACACACATAAAAAATTTGTTACTGCATCAAAACGAAAAAATCCGATTCATCTCAATTTCGGAATTGTTGCATTTTAGGTTCTACTTTAGTTCTAGTTGACTATTTTTCTATTAATTCACAAAAAAATAATATTTCGAAATCTCTGAGTCAGACTTTAATAAAGCATTTTAATTAGCTAATTTGCATTTAAAGCTATTTCCATTAACTTGTCTTGCTTTACCTTTTTGAAAAACACTTCAAGCTACAAAATATGCACTTGTCTCCGTGCTTTTTGCTCTCAATGCCCAATTTTTTATCAGAAACAAGTGATCGCAGGGGGGTGGGACCAAGTGATCGCTGGCAACCAGCGACACTGTGGTGGTTTCGAGAACCGCCTTGTTTATTTTGTTTATGTGAATGAATAATATGATGTTGATAATGATTTACTTGTTTTACCACTGTAACGCCCCTGTGTTTTATTCCTTTAATTGTTTCATTTATTTTCTTTCCGACATTGCCTTGTGAAATTTGTTGAGGTAATTTATTTTTCAAACTTAATTTAGTGAACAAGCATGCCATCTGTAATGAAACAAAAATTCAAAATCATTTTTTCCAATAATATAATATCCACATGCACACTGTGTGATGGAAAAAGTAGGTCATTCTTCACGTAAGTAGGACATTATAATAAGTCAAGGGGAAAATATCAGTCAAGATTTCGTCTCAGTAAATAACTGCAAGCTATGATATCATTCACATGCCAAGATCAAATCTTCACATTACATTTTTCACTTGGTTTATTCATATGTAATGATGATAAAAGTATAAGCTTTAAATGTAACCCACAAAATACTTTTGAATCATCCAAATACTGTAGCGGACCTCGTCCGCTCGCAATCCTCGCCTACTGCCCCGTTCCGGCGGACTTTCGCCGGGGCCTGCAGCATCCTCATCAAGGTAAAGTAAAATCCTAAGTAGAGTACAGGATGGGTATTTTTGTTGGCATGCGGCAGCGTGGGTCGTTTAGTTTTATATGTAATAAAGTAAACATGTATAAGGTAATAGGCTCGCTTTAGCTATGCAAACGACAGTGTAAGTTAGGCTGTTATTCAGAGGAGGCACTGTATCTCATGTAAATACTGCCAATTAGAAGTCCAAGTAAGCTCAGTAAATTTGTGGAAACAAAACAAACCTTTGTAATTGATTATTGGATGCCTAGAGCTTACCTTCATGGTCTAGGAAAAACTTACTGGACATGTAGGAGCGGCGGGGGTCCAGTTTTGCGGGATTCGTAGGAAACTGGTTGTATTCACGACGGCTGGTTCATTTAAAATTGCGTTCGACAGCAAGTACTACACAATTCCTGTTCGACTGTGTGTCATGGCACTGTCTGGTTTGGGGTGTGGGTGGACCGGAGCAGCGCGTGGTACCCTGTGGCGGGAGCGGGCCTGGTTGAATCGCTGCGTTGTCGCGACAGGGTGTGCGCCCGCCGTCGTTGTACCGCCGCGTCGGCCAGAAATTGCGTAGGGGAAGGAATAAAAATAGAATTAAGCATGATGTAATTAGATGATGTAACTTTAGACCAATGAAACGCCCACTTTTAGAACCAATCAGGTACCCGTATAGCTGGCCAATCAGTAGGTCAGGTTTGTGGCACATCGTGTCCCTTGTACTATACCGAGTCTTTCGTGTAGTACTCCCATATTGGTACCCGGTAGGATCCCGGCAGGGGTCAATCAAAAACTAGTTGCAAATTTTACCTCATGGTCAGTTGTTAGTGCAGAACTAGGAGGAGCAGCGACAAGAAAAGGACGGTGCCGATAATTTGCTTGCGACCGATACAGTAATTCACTTTGGTGAGTCCAAGACTGGTAATGATATATGAAGTAGGGTAATTGTAGGTAAGGTGAAAAATTTCAGTGGTTGGGAAGGGGAGAAGAGAAAATTATAAGGGGACGGGTGGAAAACTTGCGAAATTGGGAAAATAGTTCAGGAATTGTTTGTTTGTATGGTTTGTGGGACTCTACGGAATTAATCTAGTAATAATTGATTCCTGTCCGGCATATAATTTGCTGTGTAAAATCAAAATTATTATGGACAGAGAATGAGTTGTTCTTGGGATTTATATCTGTCTTGCAGTGAGTTAAAGTAAAGTTAGGTCTCTCCTCATCTCCGAAATTTACATTGTGGAATAAAAAGACATTTCAATTGGGCACTCCACTCCACTTGACCACGCTTAGGTCCACGCTGCGACAGTCTATTTTTCTTATAATATCATGGAAAAGAATTGAAATTTATGGTCTCAGTGTGAGTTATTTCGTATAAAGTTAATTGAGGCAGTATATTAAAAAAGGTGAAAATTTGGTAGAATAGATGAAAGTGCAAAAAATTGTATGCATGAAAATAGATCCGCTCCTAAAATTGCAGAGGGAATCCGCCCAACATCACGGCTATAATCGGCCCAAAGTGATGAAATGAGTGTTCGCAGGTACTGGAACGGTTCAGTGCGCTTATTGTGGCCGCCAAATCCGTCGCCGATCACGCCAGCCCGAGTTATTGTGATCCTCAGCGGGTCCAAGCTTGCCCAACATTTATATACGATCATTACTATGATCATTCATCCAGGGAAGGGAGGTATTTTTCTTCATTCAGTTATAGGTTTTAATGAAGGACGCCGATCCGCCGGATCGTACGATGCATCATCACGCTCCTGATCTGTGCAGCGCTCTTACCAATCCTACCGATCCACCTGATCATCCGAGCGATCATCACGATCCTGATCTGCAGCGCTCTTACCAATCCTACCGATCCACCTGATCATCTGAGTGATGATCACGATCTGGAAACTGTGCAGCGCTCCTACCAATCCTACCGATCCACCTGATCATCTGAGTGATCGCTCCCGATCTGATCGTTGCCGCGCTCCTACAAATCCTTACCGATCCGACTGATCAATGAGTGATCATCACGATCCTGATCTGTGCAGCCTCTTACCAACCAAAACGATCCACCTGATCATCTGAGTGATGATCACGATCCCGATATGTGCAGCGCTCCTACCAATCCTACCGATCCACCTGATCATCTGAGTGATGATCACGATCCCGATATGTGCAGCGATCTTACCAATCCACCGATCCACTGATAATCTGAGTGATTCATGCAGTCCTGATTGTGCAGCGCTCTTACCAATCCTAAAGATCCCCTGATCATTCTGAGTGATCCTCCGACCTGATCTGTGCAGCGCTCCTACCAATCCTGCCGATCCACCTGATCATCCAAGCGATCCCATTCTTACCAAGCTAGTAGATCGCACTATCGACGTCAGCAAGTGTTATTCAACGGTTTGGTAGTGTAAGTTCTTGCCCCCTAGTACCTCTTCCCTATCCCTCGATCGCTCGATCTCTCTTGTGATCATCAGGTTAGGTAATTCGTGCTTTCAGTGTGCATGCCCTTGACAGCTCATATTCTTAAGATACCAACACCTCCTCAGTATGGGCACCATGTCCTATCCGTCGTACGCTAGTCGGAACGTAGGTAGACTCCTCAAACGTGCTAGCCCTTTGCCCTAAGACCTTATATCAGACTTTGACCGCTCGCCTGACTGCGGGGGGTTGGGATTATAAACATTTTGCTAGTACTTGATTGCAGACAATTAAGTAGCCTCAGCCATTCCATGAATAAGGGACGACCAGCCTCGCTACAAATTGGTGTCAGGAGTGGGATGTTTACAGGCACGGAGGACTCGACGGATGACGGGCCAGAGAGTGAGGTGATGGACGAGTTGCGAAACTCCGAAAGGAAGCGCAGTGAACTCAGGAAGAAGTCGGAAATACTACCGTGAAATGGGCGAATTCTACCAAGAATAGTCCATTGCAAGAGGAAGAGATGGGCCGCAGGCTGCTCGCAAGATGTGTCCTTTACTGAGAGAAACGCTGGCGGGGCCATCAAGTGATAGGACGGGACCCTTAAGTGACCAAGAGGCTTGAAGAAGGTCATCGAGAGAGCCGAGTTGAAGAGAGTGAGCGACGCGGTACTCCTGGGCTTAGCTCGGAGTGCCGCGTGGCCACCCAGAACTCGCCAACGAAGACTGAACCAATCCTACCGCCCATGCCCACACCCCAAGCCGAAAATGGGACTGCATGACCGCGTGGGACGAGGAAGATGCAAGATCCGCCGGATGTTCCAGATGGCGCAGGGGCAAGGCGAGCAGAAGACGGGCGCCGGGGGGGTTGACCACACCTTGGAGTGAGGGACCGAGGACAGAAGAATAAAGCCACCCGACAGCCATTAGATGGTGTTTCACGCTGTACTCTCCTGGGCTTATCTCGGAGAGACGCCTACGTGGTACCCCCTGTACTTGGGACTGACGTGCCTTTCAGGTTCCTTGACGGCCCTACTCCACAACTCGTTGAGACCGACGTGGGGCGTACCCGAGCGAGAAGTTAGAGAGGAGCAGAGAGACAACCCAAGATAATAACCAATCAGAAACGTCATATACGCGAAGGACTGTAACAGAGGGGATGGAAAGACATCGATGATCGGACCGGGTACCCAGCCTCTCTAACCGAAGAAAACAAAAGCTGTTATTGTGAGCTTGTTGAAAACAGTGCAAGCAGAAGTGGCACGGTTACAGAAAGAAGTGAGCAGATGAGAAACAAACTGGGGATACTACTGTGCGATGCGGAAAGGAAAGAGGTCCGACGAGACAGGGGTGAGAGACAATGGTACTCGGGAACTCTGGCGGCAACTGTGAGTCCCGAGGGACGTCATGTGTCCAATCCTAGGTGTCAAAACGCCCGTATTACCCCAGAAGACTTCAACGGCCAAGGGTGTGGAAGGAGGATTTGAAGTATTCGAAAGGTGGGTGCGGATCAATGGATGGATCCGGCGCAAGAAGCGGTGGGACTTATGGCTGTTCAGCTTGGAAGGAATTGCCGCCAAGCGCTGACGAGCAGAGGAGGAAAGATGGATGATTTAACGTACGAAGGGCTGGTGGCACGACTCGACAGAAGATTTGGGCCTGGCGAAAGAGCACGGAATTTCGCGGCGGGATGAGGAGCGGCGGACGAGAACCAGGGGCAAGCATACAGGACTGGAGAACGTCTGGAACAGGACGGACGTTGGCTATCCCGAAGTGCTTGAGATGCGCAAGAGGTGATAGGCGGTTGAAAACATTTGCGGATGCAATTGATGAAAGAGAGATCGGGAGGCAGTCTACAGGGCACGGCCATCCACGATGGACGAAGCTGTGAAAGCCGCCCTAATTACCGAGTCCTTCATTCACGAGAAGCCAAAGAAAGGAAAGAGGGTGTACGAGGTATCAAGAAGGCCTCAAACCAAATCGGGCGATGTCATACTGCGCCCAAGGCAAGGGCCACACCAGCCGATATGCCCGACACGGAATGAATACAGAAGGCAGACACCGACGGGGAAGCGAGGCGCGGCCCAAAGCGAACAATCAGAGGGCGACCAATAGACGAAAGGAAGCGCAAACAGCACCAGCAGTGCAAGGGGACAAAAAGAGGTAGCATCCAACCAAGACACTCCAAAAGTGGTCACAATGCAAGGGAGCCGAAGAAGATTGTTGCGGCAGGACAGTACTTGGGAAGAACGTCAATTTTTCGTAGATACTGGAAGAACGAATAATATTATCTCTGCCTACTACCGTGACCCTGCCCGCCAAAGTGCCCCCGCGGCTGGCACAACTTCCGAAATGGGTACGCAGGGAATGGGGATACCTTACCCACGTTGGGGACAGCCGAGTAACGTTGCGAATGGGGGCGTTGAGCGGCGGTGACTGGTATGGGGGCACGATGTATGGACGCCATTTAGGTATGGATTTTACGTGAAGCAGGGGCGTTTTGGACTGCCAAAAGGAGGCCCCTGAAGCTGAACGGGACCAAAAGTCAGTGTAGAGATGTACAGAAGGACGATTCAAGTACGAGTGACCACTAGACAGACAACACGAATTCCTGCGGGCCAAGAGGCCACTCCTCGCTGGAAAAAACCATGAGAAGGAACGCATGGTGGATGGGGAAATCCTCGAGCCCGGGGAAAACGTAAGTAGCTCAGCGATTAAGGGCTCATGATCGCCAAACACATTGGTGCAGACTGGCAGTGAATCGATACCGGTAAGAGTGTTCAACCCTGGCAAAGAAGAAAAGAGGATTAAGGCGTGGCCACTACCTTAGAGACCTTGACAGAAGTGAGGAGAGATGAAGTCGAGGAAGGAGGACACAGTAGAGAAGAGAGTGGGCCGCACGCGCAGGGCACACCTTACCGGATTTCCTGACAGGATTTTGTATTTGAACGCTAAGCACCGAACACCTGGACGAGAGCCGCAAGCCAAAGTATGCAAGCTCCTACGAGCCCACCGAGACGTGTTTGCGCGGGATGATGGATGACATGCTGATCTGGGCGAAACGAATTGGGCAAAACACCAAATCGAGACAGGCGATACTCGACCAATCCGTCAACTGACCCCGAAGAGCGCCGCGCGGACAGCAAGAGGAGATCGATGACCAAGCAAGGGGGAAGAGATGTTGGAGCAGGGGAGTTATAGTCCATCCGATAGCCCCTGGTTTTCATCGCCCGTCGATGCTGGTGAAAAGAAGAAGATGGCAGCAGAGTCTGGTCGACTACAGAAAGTTGAATGCTGCCACTCTCAAGGATGCCACCCCATCCCAAGGATCGACGACTCGCTGGACGCAACTCCAGGAAGGCATCGTGGTTCTCAAACGCTAGATTGGCTTCAGGCTACTGGCAGGTGAGCTTGATGAAGATGCCAAGAGGAAAGTCTGCGTTTGTGGTGCGAGGAGGGCTCTATGAGTGGAGTGTGATGCCCTTCGGGCTTTGCAATGCCCCCTCGACGTTTGAGAGACTCATGGAGCGAGTTGTACAGAGGATTGCAGTGGGACATTCTTCTGTGTATCTAGAGACGTGATTGTATACGGTTGGAGCCTGAGGTGAGACGTTTTTAACCAAAGCTAGCCAATTCTACGACGAGTGTTTCAGAGGCTGAGGTCAGCCGGGCTGAAGCTAAAGCCCAAGAAGTGGCCACCTGTTCAGAGAAGTGTTCTCTACCTGGGACACACGGGTCTGCCGAGGGTTTGTAGCGACTGACCCAGAGAAGATCCGAGCCATAGAAGAGTGGCCGATTCCGAGGACAGTGAAGGAAAAGTGCGCACAGTTCTGGGTTTGGCCTCCTACTACCGAAGGTTAATCCGTGGGTTCGCTGACAATGCTCGACCACTCCATCGGCTTACAGAAAGGAACCGGAAGTTCGAGTGGGATGCACAGTGTGATGGTGTAGCGTTCCAGGAGAGGAGGTGAAGCAGAAGCTGACCAGTGCCCACCAATCCTCGCATACCCAAGGACGGAGGGCGACTTCATCCTTGATACAGATGCTAGTGATGAAGGTATTGGAGGAGTCCTTTCCCAGGTGCAGGATGGAGGAGGAACAAGTCATTGCTTACAGTAGTAAGGCACTCTCCAACGGAGGAGAAACTACTGTGTCACAGAAGGGCGTTACTTGCAGTGGTGGTCTATCTGAAAGCATACCGGCAGTACTCAGTTACCTATAGGTCGACCTATCACTATTCGCACTGATCATGGGGCTTTGCGGTGGCTAACTAACTTCAAAAACACCGGGAGGCACATAGCACGATGGATGGAATGTGAAGGGGAATACGACTCCCCAAATAGTTCATCGGGCGCGGAATAGAAAGGAAGCCACGGTAATGCGATGGGCTCTCAGGGCGTCCCTGCAAGCAGTGTGGACGAGGACGAGAAGAAGACGGGGAACCAGGAACCAATCCACGCTCCTACCACTCTTCGTGTGAGGCCATAGGCCTCGCCCTAGTCTGACACGTGAGGGTGATCGTGATGAGAGCGGCCAGCTTGCTGATTCGGATATGGGGCCGGAGGTTCGTGTTGGGGGGGCAGCTAAGGGAAGGAGGCGAGAGACTAGCATGGCCTGACCATATCACAAACGGCCCAGAAGAAAAGACTAAGAACTCCTAGCGCAGGGGAAGCAGTAGAGTGCGCCAAGGTTGTTTACAACCGACGTTGCGGAAGTCAGACGATGGGACCCAGAAGTTCGCTGGCAGGTAGTAGTACTCCCCAAGGCTCACCGAGCACTGGTTTTGGAAGAGCTCCATGGAAGCAAAACAGATGGCCACTTAGGTGTGACAAAGACATTGAGCAAGGTTCAACAGCGCCACTACTGGGTTGGACTGGTAAGCCGATGTGAGGTCCTCCGGGTGAGGAAATGCGTTACCTGCGCGAAGCGGAAGACGCCACCAGGAAACGCCCGCGAAACGGCTCAAGCAGTCGCGCCAGTTGGAGCAACGATGGATCGCGTGGCGATTCGATGTCCGGGCCCCCTTCCTGAAAACGGATCGGGGGAACACCTGCGTAATGGTGGCGTAGGCGACTACTTCACCAAATGGATAGAGGCCTATGCGATTCCAAATCAGGAGGCGGAAGGAAACCATCGACGACAAGCTAGTAAGGAGTTTGTTGCCGTTTTGGGAACCCCAAGAGACACTGCCAAACTCCGATCAAGGCAGAACTTCGAAAGCAGGCAAGGTCTTCAAGGATGTGTGCGAGCTCCTGGGCATCCACAAAAACCCGGACGACTCCATACAATCCGAAGTCGGACGGCATGGTCGTGAGATTCAACCGGACACTGATAGCTATCGTCGCCTGATGATGAGCAGGATGATAGAACCGAGCAAGAACCAGAAAAGAGTGGGACCTAACAACTGGATTTTGCCCACGAGGCATATCGGTGCTTCCTCAAGAATCTACTGGGAGAGACACCCAACATGCTGATGTTGGGAAGAGAGGGAGCTGTTCCGCTAGATCTATGACGGAGCCGCCAGGAGGAATGAACGAGAGTTGCAAGACTATGCAGAGGATCTACGGGACAGGATGAGAATTGCTCATGATCGCGCCCGAAAGAAGTTAGGCGGAGACTCTGCACGCCGCAAGGAAGAACTATTGATGATAGGGTAGCGGAGGTGGACCTGAAGCAGGCGCTTTGTGTGGCTATACAACCCAACGAAGAAAGTAGGACTCTCGCCTAAGCTCCAGTGTCGGTGGGAAGGTCCCTAACCTCATCACTCAAGAAGTGCTATCAGATTGTAGTGTTTCGGATTAAGCGAGGGCCAAGAACCAAGCCCAAGTTATTAGTGAATTTCGACCGGTTTTTTAAGTAACGCCATATTGAAGGACAGCCTCTCCACGATGGACCGCGGGACAGATCCTACAGTGCGACAGGAGCAAGAAGCTTCAGGTTATGGTAGCGGAGGGCCTGTTCGGAAGCGACCAGACTTCTAAGCAGCGCGGCATCCGGAAGGGAACTGACAACGGATAATTAAGGGACAAGACCAAGAGGTAGAAAGGAGGGGCTTGAGGAGGCGAGGAGGGGGAGGTCGTGCGCGAGGGGAGAAGAGGAGGCCACGGCTGCGAAAATACATGATGAAGAGGCTGGCATTGAGGAGGAGCGAGTAAAGGAAGAGGGCTCTCCGCGGCTTTAAAGACGGTATCCTAGCGGAACCGTCGTCAGCCGAAATTCTCTGGTGACCAGTGGGGCCCTTGGGTAGAGAAAAGGGAATAAGTAGTAGAAGTAGAATGTATATAACTAAATTTTGTGTGTTATCCAATTGCAGATTAGAAGATGAAGGAGGAGGTGGAGGAATGAGCGTGGTTCCATCCCTAGAAAGAAAAGGTGAGGAAGGATAGATAACGGCTGGCTGCTGGCCGTATCACCGAGGACAAAGGTAGAGGTAGGTACAGAGGATAGTAGAACGGGGTTGCTATGGCGCGATCAATTCCGGGTAAAGCTAATAGATGTTACATCGTCGAACTACTCAAGAAAACCGGGGGTGACGCCGAAAGTGAAACTCTCGAGTTGATGTAGGAGGTAGGGTGACGTACTGGATGTCTCTTGCGGAGAAGACAGGAGACAGAGGCGCTTGTCCAAAAGTTGGAGCACAGTAAAGAGAATTGAAAGACGAGAAGAAGAGAGAAGGTCGGTGCATGAAGCGTGAAGGACTTTAAGCACTGAGGTACGCCAACTGGACACCTACGTTTGAGGAAGGGAGGAGGATGGGACCTGTCACGATGAGGCTCGGGATTAGAGGATAGTCCTTTCGCCTTTTGAGCTCCGTAAGGGAAATGCCGACACTTATCAGAGCGTTGCGTAAAGTAAGGGACGTGTGGGAGGACCTGGTTGCTCCGGAGGGCCTCCCCTGCAGACGGAGTGAAGGCAGGCGTCGGGGAGAATAGGCCTGGAGGATTGACGTTGTCCCAGGGGATTCTGTCGTGGTGCGCAGAGCAGGTCGGAAAAGGAAAGGCGGATCGCGCCATGCTACGGTACCGGTGTGGCAAGTGTTGAGATTGAGGTTTTGGCGTGCTTTCCGGGAGGCAATGAAGAGGTTCCCCCAAGTTAGACAAAGACCTAAGTGGAGTGGAGGAGAAGTGGTAAGAAACATGTTGTAATGGGTAATGGACATTAATTACCGTGGGTAGATTTGATCCTTGCAGTGAATGAGCCGCCGGGACCAACCCCTAGCATCACGGAGCCGGAGGCGTTTCAGTTGGCAAGCTATGTAAAGAACATGACCAACGTCGGAAAAAGGGTCACGAAGCTCGACACAGCCACTCTCGGAGAAGACCTGCAGCCGTTCCCCGCCTAAAAAAGGGAACCTCTTATGAAAGATCGGGGAGAAGCGACGACGGAGCAGAAGCACCACCCCTCCCATGGAGGAAGATCATAGTGCAGCTCGATGGGGGACTCCGCGCAAGAGGGACAGATCCAGGTCCCGATCCAGGGGCAGCGACCACGCCACAGAGGGACGCCCGCAAAGGAAATCCGAGTCACGATCCAAAGACCCAAACCACGCAAAGAGAGACGCTGTAAAGGAAAATCCCGGTCCCGATCCAAAGACGCCCGGACCACGCCAAAGAGAGGACGCTGCAAGAGGAAAATCCCGGTTCCCGATCAAAAAGACAGCCGGACCACGCCAAAGAGAGACGCCGCAAGAGGAAAACTCCCGGTCCCGATCCAAAGAACGCCGGACCACCCAAGAGGGGAAACCGCCAAAGGAAAATCCGGTCCCGTTCCAGAGACAGCGGACGGGATACAGGGACCGAAGGATTGAGGATTCTAAGAGGGGTGACGTCGGGTCTGGTGAGAAGCACGATAGAGGTGGAAAGACCGACCATGGTAGAAAGGACGAGAAGCCATCTGCCAAACCTAAGGACAGCCGAAAAAACCCTGCCCAGAAGTAATGCCAAAAACGCAACTAGGACAGCTGATGGCAGCCCCCGCACAGGTAAAATCAAAAGCCAGATGCAGGTGTTGCAAGAACAACCTAGGGCGATAGCACCACCACAGGCCAAGCACCGTCAGCCGTTCAAGGGTGATACACTCAGGACGGAGAGCAGTCCTCTGGAGACGTTCCGGTAGCCCCAACACCAAAGCCCTAAGAAACATAAAAGTCCCAGAACGGCAAAGTCTTCTCCCAGCACAAGCCACGGGAAACTGGTTCATTATGGCATGCCATCCGGGACGCGGGAACCGCCAGCAAGTCAAAGCTAAAAAGGAAACCCCCACCACAATCAAAAGGCGGGTCAAAGAAGGCCGCCACTAAGACAAGGGATACGCCATCTAAAACTTACCCCAACAACACCGGGCCGTCGAGCGAAACCCGCTAGAAAGCCACCTGTAGCAAAAGAGGGCCAGCCCATGTCAGCAAAGGCGCGAAGTACCAGCTGGGAGTGATAGAGGACCCGCATGGGGAATTAGATTTTAGGAGGATGAGGTTGTTCCCCCGTCCGACCCCCACACGCCGACAACCGCTCGAGAACCTGAGCCCGGGGGAAACGTACCCACCTGCTTTGAGTGCGGTCGTCAGTACTCGGCCATGGTCGAGTCAAAACGCCCCAAACGACGAAGGCCTGGGTTGAAACACCTACAATGTAGCCGTTGCGGCAAGAGGTTCGTAAAGGCCGCAGTGCCTGTCCACACGAGAGGTGGTGCCAGCCAGTGGATTTCAACTACATCGACGCGGCGGTGGACGGGAAAACAACCGGGGGGGGACAGTACGAAATACTTCCGTTCCGAGCACCGAGGACAATAACACCAACCAGCAGCCCCACCGTCGGAGCACTGAGATCAATAACACACCAGCTAGGACTAGGACGCGACGGGAAAGAAAAAAGGTACAGCAGCGGTAGTGTCAGAAGGACCCTCAAGGTAGAGAGCTACATTCTGGATGGCGTGCAATATAGAGAGTATATCATCCGCAGGGTTATTCGGGAAACGTATGCCCCCCCGATGAGGAGTTTCCGGATTTAGTGTTTGGAAGTTTGAGTGTGTGGTCCCGGCAAGGATTGCGGCGGGTATCGGCGGTGTCTCCGGGACGGCTTAGGGCCGGGGAGGGGGTGTGTAGCGGACCTCGGTCCGCTCGCAATCCGCCTTACTTGCCCCGTTCCGGCGGGATTTTCCCCGGTGCCTGCAGCATTCCTCATGTCATGTAAAGTAATCCATAAGTAGAGTAAGGATGGGTATTTTTTTGCATGCGCAGCGTGGGTCGATTTTATTTTTTATATGTAATAAAGTAACCATGTATAAGTAATAGGCTTCAGCTTAGCCTATGCAACGGCAGTGTAAAGTTTAGGCTAGTTATTCAAGGAGGCACTTTATCTCATGTAAATACTGACCAAATTAGAAGTCCATTGTAAGCTCTAGAAAGGTGGAACAAACAACCTTTGTCATTGATTATTGGAGCTAGAGCTTAACCTTCATGGTCTAGTGAAACCGTTACTGTACATGTAGGAGGTACCAGTTTCGGGGATTCGTAGGAAACGTTGCTTTCACGACGGTGGTTTCATGTAACATGGCGTACGCAGCAAGTACTACAAAATTCCTGTTCGGATGTGTGTCATGGCACTGTCTGGTTTGGGGGGGGTGACGGCCGAGCGCGTGTACCCTGTGTCGCCCTTGGTTTGGAAGCGCTTGCGTTGTCGCGCACAGGGTGTGCGCCCGCGGCGTTGTACCGCGGTCGGCCCAGACATTGCGTAGGGGAATTGTATAAAAAAAGAAGTAAGGCATGATGTAATAGATGATGTAACTTTAGACCAATAAACTGCCCACTTTTAGAACCAATCAGGTACCCGTATAGCTGGCCAATCAGTAGGTCCGGTTTTTTGGGCAAATCGCCCCCCCCCCGACCCCCCCACCCCCCCCCCCCCCCCCCCCCCCCCCCCCCCCCCATGTCCCTTGTACTATACCGCGTCGTTAGTGTAGTACTCCCTATGGGTACCCGTAGGATCCGGCCACGGTAATAAAACTAGGTGAAAATTTTACCTATGGTCAGTTGTAGTGCAGAACTAGGAGGAGGAAGACAAGAAAAGGACGGTGCCGATAATTTGCTTGAGCCCGATTACAGTAATTCACTTTGTTTTGTGAGTCCAAGACTGGTTGATAATGAAGTAGGGTATTGTAGGGTAAGGTGAATTAAATTCAGTGGTTGGGAGGGGAGCGAGAAAAAATTATAAGGGACGGGTGACAACTTGCGGGAAATTGGGAAAAAATAGTTCAGCATTGTTGTTTTGTATGTTTGTGGGACTCTTACGTAATTAATTAGTAATAATTGTTCATTGTCTGCATATAAATCTTGGACGGTCAAATCACAAATTAATTAATGACAGAGAATTGAGTTGTTCTTGGGATATATATCTGTCTTGCGTGAGTTAAAGTAAAGTTAGGTCTCTCCTCATCTCCGAAATTACATGGTATAAAAATACATTGTTCATTGCCCTCCACCCACTTGACCACTTTAGGTATCCACGCTGCGCCAGTCGTTGTTGCTTATAATAAATCATGGAAAAAGAATACTTGAATATGGTCTCCGTTGTGAGTTATTTTATAAAGGGATTGAGTCAGGCAGTCTATTAAAAAAGGTGAAATTTGTAGAGTGCAATATGATGCATGAAATAGATCCGCTCCTAAAATATGCAGAGGGAATCCGCCCAAAATCACGGCTCAATCCGCCCAACAGTGTGATATTGAGTGTTCGAGGTACGGAAACGGGTCAGTGCGCTATTGGGCCGCCCAATCGCCGCCGAATCACGCCAGCCCCGAGTTATTGGATCCTCAGCGGGATCCAAGCTTTGCCCACTGTATCTACGATCAGTACTCTGATCATTCATCCAGGGAAGGGAGGTATTTTCTTCATTTCAGAGTTAAGGATTTAAAGTGACGGGGACGCCGATACGGGATCGTCCGAGTGATCATCACGATCCTGATACGTGCAGCGCTATTCCCATCCTACCGATCACATGATCATCCGAGCGATCATACACGCTCCTGATCTGTGCAGCGTCCTACCAATCCTACCGATCCACCTGATCATCCGTGTGATCACTACGATCCTGAAACTGTGCAGCGATCTTACCCTCTACCCAGTCCACGATATCTGAGGATCCTCCGTATCCGGACTGGTGCAGCGCTCCTACCAATCCTACCGGATCCGAACTGATCATTGAGTGATCATCACGATCTGATCTGTGCGCGCCTTACCAATCCAACCGATCCACTGATATCTGAGTGATCTCACTTGATCCTGATCTGTGCAGCGCTCCTACCAATCTACCGATCCACCTGATCTAGATGTGATCATCACGAGTCCTGATCTGTGCAGCGTCTACCAATCCACGATCCAACCTGATCATCGAGTGCTACATCACGATCCTGATCTGTGCAGCGCTCTTACCAATCCTACCGATCCACCTGATCATCTGAGTGATGATCACGATCCCGATATGTGCAGCGCTCCTACACTCTGCCGTCCACATGATCATCCAAAGCGATCCAAGTCTTCTTACCAAGCTAGTAGATCGCACTCTCGACGTCAGCAACGGGTTATTCAAACCCCCCCACCCCCCTGCACACACCCCCCACCCAACAGTTTGGTAGGGTAAGTTCTTGCCCCATAGTCCCTCTCTATCCTCGATCGCTCGATCTCTCTTGTGATCATCCGGTAGGTAATTCGTGTCTTTCAGTGTGCAATTGCCCTTGACAGCTCCTATTCTTTAAGATTACCAACACCTCCCTCAGTATATGCCCCTATTGTCCTATCCGTCGTACTCTATGTCTGATAACTGTAGGTATACTCCTCAAAACGTGCCCATACCCCTTTGCCCTAAGACCTTATATCAGACTTTGACCGCTCGCCTGACTGCGGGGGTTGGGATTATAACATCTTTTCTAGTACTGATTGCAGACAATTAAGAGACCTCAGGCATTCCATGAATATAGGGGACGACCAGTCTCGCTACAATACGAAAAACGTCTCCATAACCATAGTAGATTTTTAAGAACCCAGGAAGCGAGGTATGTTAGAGATATGACTCACTGCAGACACTACGATTTTAGCTTGCTATGGAAAAGAAACTTGGCGTTTTCACAGTACATTGTAATTCCAAAATATTTGTGACTACTTTCCTAAATAAATTTTTATTAATGTTGATATTTTAATGTAAAGAGTTATATAAGAACATTAATGTCGAATTAATGTTTTGAAAAAATAATCCTACAGGCGTATATGGGGGGAAATGCTAACGGTTGTAACATTTGCCACACTGTTACAACCGTTATGAATGCGGCATATCTGAAAAAGTATGCAAGGGGTATTGCATAGAATTCCATCCGAGTTATAACACTGCACTGCGTAGTACCTAGATGAAGGGAGCAATAGCTGTGCATACTTATAAAAAAATTTCAGATCTGAAGTTAAAAAAATAATGCGTTCAAGACACGCATGTATCGCTGCCGTTGGCGGTTTGTTGAATGGAATTAAAGTTCACAAAGGCACCAACATGTGGGACACTACCAAAGGACCATTGTATCTATCCAAGAGTCATGGAAATATATCAACAACTCTATGGATACACAAGCAATTTTACAAATCTGACCACTTAGGGGTCACCAAGGTCACATGAGGTCACCATCATGTTGGCCACTACCCAAGGAGCATTGTATACAAGTGTCATCAAAATCTATCGATACAAACAAACAAGTTATAAATTCATTGACCTCTAATGACCTTTAGATAACCTTGACCCCATCGTGAGAGGGGTCACTGTGACGCATACCCAAGGAGTTACATGTGGTGATGTTTTCAATTTCGAGTGGGCTCATGTAATCTTTCAGTTTTACAAACAGGACTTTCAAAAATCAGTTAATATTATCATGCACTATTTAGAATCAATACTTGAAATATTACAATTTTATTGGAACAAAGTGAAAATTTTAGGCAAAACAAAAACAAAACACAATCAAATAGAAAAAAAGATTGTCAGAACATAAAAGAATCCCCCCCACAATATTTGATTTCATTTACTCTGAACACATGTTTTTTTTAATTGTTGTAAAATTTCTAAATTCACAAACCCCCCCCCACACACTTTCTCAGCTCTGCTTATTCTATATTAATAAAAGAAAGGGTTCTAACCTTGTAAGGGAGTGTTCTCAGAGAAGGCTCTATCTCGATGTATCAATCTATGATCGCCAACTAAGTGCCATGGACTTACGTGTGTGCCAAGTGCCATTTTTCCATTTTTTCCAGATAGCGGCCATTTATCATTCAATTGTTTCAAACCACGTTTTCACCAGGTTCCAAAAAGATCTTGTAGTTAATAAATATCCTCAAATAATTTTTGATATGTCTAGCACATTTGAGAAATATCTATCTATCAAGCTAATATATATATAATATAATTATATATATAGAGATATCTATATTTAATATATATATATATATTCATATAGCTATATATATGAGATATATATGGATATATATTATACGATATAATATCAGATATACAATAACATATATTACAATACATAATACATCTATATATAAGTATAGACATGTAAAGTGAAACCACTTAAAGTGGTTTCTATAAATTTTCATGGGACACTGTGTTTGGAAAGTGAACATGCAAGGGTTCTGCGCTTCGAGCCGGGAGGGGAAACAATATGGTCCCAGGACCATATGGCCCTGGAGAATAATTTCGGGCCAAAATTACGCACGCGTTGGAGTGTTCATTATTGAAGCCAGGGGGGGATGGGGGAAATCAGGGGTGGGACACGAAACTTTTTTTAAACATTGAGGGGGGGACACGAAATTTTTTTGTGACAGAGACGGGGGGGGGCATGAAATTTTAGCAAAGCAATATAAAAAAATGAAACTGTGATGATTTGAAAAATGAAAAATTGTGTTTTGTATGAAACTAAATACAACATTGTTTTTCACCATGTGAAAAGACTGATCTCATAAAAATAAACTTATTAAGGGTATGGTGAAAAGAGGCTAGAAAGGATGGCTATAGACTATGAAAAGGCAGTAAATTTGTAGTAAATCTTAAAAGCCGACTCAGAGTTTCCTGAGGGGGGCGCCCTCAAATTCCAACAAAATTGTGTTTTTTGCATGACATAAAGCTTGTCCATATACTAAGCACACTGTGTGAAATGCTAAGCTTAAATCGAAATTCCTCATATAGAAAATCAAAATTTTGTTGAAAATTTTCCGGATTCCGGAACAATTTATTATACACAGTATCCTATGGAGTAATACTACAAATAAAGGCTTACGCCAATCCAAAACGAAAAATCCGATTCATCTCAAATTTCGGAATTGTGCATTTTAGGTTACTATCTTAGTTCTAGTAGGGGTGGGCTATAAAATGGTGTGTTTAAGATCATTTTGTTATTCCTAACTCTTATTTGATGAAGCTTGATCCCCTGAGCATTTTGCCACCAATTTTGTCAAAAAATCGGCCAAAAAATGAGAAGGTGCTGGCCAAAAACCAAATTGGGGGGGGGGTCTGAAAGCGGGTCCGAAAATGATAAATGGGTCAGTTACTGGAATTACTACACATTTTAGCAATGTTAGGGTTAATTTGATGTTTTGAGAGTCAAGGAATCCTTTGTGATGAATTTCGTCAGATTTTGATTTTTCGTTTTCATAAAATTAGCCATTCACGTAAAATAAAACCAGAGGGGCGCTTTGGACGGCCACGCCCTAACCTTCCTATTTTGAGATATTTTCTGGTAGAATTTGAAGAAAGCCATTATTAAAGATCATTCTGAAATTGTCGGCACATAGCTCTTTTTCGTTTTGGTCACAGTGCCAATTTTATAATTTGGCAATGTTCTATTGAAAATAGAGGGTGCAAAAGTTTGTTGGCCACAAAAAAACCTATGGCCAAAAAGGCGTAATGATGTATTCCAATTAACTGGTGCCACAGCGAAAAAACCGTCAGTTTAAAGAGCTCACATTTTTGCAGTAGGTACATCACGTAGTACCTTTAGGATAAGTTTTCAAGATTGCAATAAGAAAAACGCATGTACCTTTTAATGGCAAAAGCGCCCTCA